>BOPN01000904.1:237079-242079 GCA_017312705.2 Penaeus japonicus | reverse complement strand
ACAAAAGCAATAAGAAAGAAAGGGGGAAAGTCAACTAGGAGAAAAAAAAATGGACGAAAGAAAAAGAAAAATAGAAGGATCGTCTCTGAGGAAAGTTAAGTAGGGAAAAAAACAGTAAAAGTTAAACAACCAAGAAAAAAAAACAGAAACAAAATAAGAAGGCGTCAACAAGAAGAAAGAAAGAATAAAAAAAATAGAAGGTTAAAAGACTTTCAAGAATAGACCAAAAATAGCAACAACAAAAACAAAAGAAGGTCGTCTTTATGCTGGCTCCGTCCTTGTTCGAAGCGCGGATAATGAAGCAACGAAGCTAGCTCATCACATCAGAATTAGTTCACTGAATCATGTAGTTTTCGAATAACACTCATTAGAACAACCCTGAGTGCTGATTGGACAATGCATTTTATTTCATCTATTTTTCTGTTTCCTCTTTCGACCCATTTTCCTTTAATTACGAGCACAATCAGACGCCAATTAGAACCGTCGTGTCCAGCAATTCGATTTTTTCTCCTTTTTTTTTTAGTTTTCCTGTTTACCAAACCCGCATCCAACGCTTAAATCCTAATCGGCATTTTAATTGTGTTGTTTAATAAATACAATTTTGATGGACTCGCCCTGTCAGTCAAACCTTCACACTCGCCATGTCACACGCGTACGTACATGATGGGTGTACAAACGCACATACGCACTGACACACGCTCATATGAACACACGCGCGCGCACTTACATGTACACTTAACAATGAGAATATCAGTAATTATATTCTCATAACAATAGTAATAACGCAATGCTGATAAAGATAAAATCAATAATAAAGATATTGATAATATTCATGATGATGATGTTGATAATAATGATAATGACAATATTGATGATATTGATAACAATGGAAATAATTAAAATCATAAATGAAGTAAGAAAGGAAGAGAGAGAGAGAGAAAAGAGAATGAGAGAGATAAAGGGCGGCAAAGCCAGAAACGAAGAAAGAGGAAATGGACACAGAAGATAATGCGATTTTCATCCTCCCTTCTCTCCTTCTGCCCTCCCCTCCCCCCCTCCCCCTCCTCCAAACAGATCAAAAAGTTCCCGAGATGAAAGCAGCATCTTTCTGCCGTTTCATCATCATCATCATCTTCATCATCATCTTCAGATCTCCGTCGACAGCATCTTCTCATTGCCAAGGCAACTAACGGTATGATTTTGTCTCTCTGCTGCATTCCTCTGAAAGTTATTTTCCTATTCTTCTTTTCTTTTTTATCATTTTCTTGCTGCTGTTGCTGTATGTGTAGGATATTTCTAGTTTCTTTGTGTGTGTGTGTGTTTTCTCTTTTCTCTCTTTATCGCTCTTACTCTCTCTCTATTTCTCTTTCTTATTATCTCTCTCTTTTTTTCTCTCTCTTTCTTCCTCCCCCTCTTCTCCTTCTTCTTCTTCTTCTTCCTCCTCTTCTTCTTCCTCCTCTTCCTCCTCCTCCTCCTCCTCCCTTTCCCCAGACTTGCCCCCACCCCCTCTACACTACCTCTCTCCCCTCCCCTCCCCCCCTTCCCTCTCCCCTCCCCATTCTGCTATCGTAATTGGTTCATGTCTCCCAATTCTGCTTCCCAGTGGTATCGCTATTTACGGGTAGCTGTGAGAACCACTAATTAGTTCGCCTATTTTTTCCCCTCTTTTATATATATATATATTTCCCTTTTTTTTAATCCTAAACGTATTAACAACTGCAGTGATTACAATTTTTTTTTCTCTCTCTTTCAAAATTTGCTGAGGGTAGGGTGGGTGGGGAGGAGGGAAAGTGTGGGGAGGGAGTGGATGAGGGGAGAGGAGGAAGTAGAGAGGGGAAAACGAGAGAGGGACTGGCGAGAGGGAGGGAGGGAGGGGAGGCAGAGAGATAGTGGATAGGGTAGAGCAAAAGTGGGAGAGGGGGAGGGGGAGGGGGAGGGGGAGGGGGAGGGGGAGGTGGAGAGGGGCGAAAGGGGAGCAAATAAATCACATGACAAAACACGTTCGGAATTATTCGTTCATGGGTGTTCATTTTTTGAGCGTTATATTTAGCAAAAATGTTGCCTTTATTTTACGGTGAAATTCTTGTTTTGTGTTTCATTATGATTCATGTTTCTTTTTCTAAATCAAATGTACGTACACGTATGTATGTACATATTGATAGATAGATACATGGATAGACAGATAGATAAATAAATAGATAGATAGACAATTGGACAAAAAGATACACAGCCAGATAGACAGATACTAAGATAGACAGATAGATAGACAAGATATGAATTAACCACAAGTTACCATCAGTTTACCATCAATTTGAATCACGTCATAATTCTTACTCATCATTATTATCATCAATCATCAAAGACAGACGGAATGGGAAATTTAAGCAAAATTCAAGCAAGGGAAAAACATCCGGTCAAAAAAAAAATAGGCGAACGGGAGGAGAGAGAGAAAGAGAGAGAGAGCGAGAGAGAAAGAGAGAGAGAAAGAGAGATGAAAAAGAGAGAGAGAGAGAGACGAAAGAGAGAGAGACAGAGAGAGAGAAAGAGAGAGAGACAGAGGGAGGGAGAAGGAGAGAGAGAGAGAGAGAGAGAGAGAGAGAGAGAGAGACGAAAAAAGAAAGAAACAAGCGAATGGAGCAGGAAAGTCGTCGTTAATTATATGCAAATGAAATTACAAAAGCAGAGAATCGGAGCAGAACGAAAACCCATTGAAGTACAAATTTGACTGTCGAGCGAACGAGGCAAATTCACTACCAAATCATTTTATAGTTCTCTCTCCATCTTTTTTTCATCTGTCGTTTTCTTTTTTTCCCGCCTTTTTTCCGCCTGTTTCCCGCTTTTTTTTTCAAACCTTTTTTTTCAAAGTCTTCTTTGTCTCTCTTTTTTATCACCCTCGCGAAAGGGTTTTAAATTATCGTTTTATTCTTTTATGAACGTCGTTAAGAATAAGTTGATGTCCCCTGATTTTCTTTCTTTCAAACTGATTCCCACTCTTTCTCCCCCTCCCCCTTCTCCCCTCCCACCCCCTCCTCTCTTTCCCCTCCTCCCCTCCTCCCTTCCCCCTCCTCCCCTCCTCTCCCCCCTCCTCCCCTCCTCCCTTCCCCCTCCTCCCCTCCTCCTTTCCCCGTCCTCCTCTCCCCCTTCCTCTCTTTCCCCTCCTCCCCTCCTCTCCTCCCCTTCCCCTCCCTCCTCCCCCCTCCCCTTCCCCTTCCTCCCTCTTCTCCTCCCCCCCCCCCATCCCCATTCCATCCTACTTTATTTCTTTATCACTTTTCATTTTTATCAAATATCTTGTCAGATATATTCACGCTCGGATAAATATAACTTCAACACCAGTCAATGCATTTATTTATTTCAAATGCCATATTCTTTGGTTCAAAATCAAAAATATAAAAAAGAAGATATTCTTTTTTTTCTTCTTCTTTTTTTATATTAATAATCATTTCCATATTATCAATAAAGCTGAGCCAGACAGTCCATGAGATGTGCGAGTCAATTATGCGAGATATATTATCATTGCCATTAATGGTAATATATCACGTCATCATGAGGGTCGTTTTCATTATTCATGTTCCTGTCAATGCGTCATTATGATATTTACTATCATCACTGTTTTCATTATTATTGTTATCATCATTATTACTAGTGTTATGAATATCAGTATTACTATTATTATCATTATCTTTATTGGCAGTACTAATACTACTATTAATATTGTTATTATTATTATTATCCTCATTAATACTCATCCTTGCATTTATTCTTATAATTATCAATGATATTATCATTGTCTTTATCATCATCACTATTATTAACATCATCACTATTACTATCATTAATATAATCATTGTCCTCATCATTATCCTCTCTATCATCATCACAATTATCATCAGTATTATCATCAATATGATTATCAATATTATCATCACTATTATCATCTTTGCTATCATTACATTTATCACTATCATCGTTATTGTTATCATCATTATCATTATTAACATTAATATCATCATTATTATTACGATTATCAATTATCAGTAATAACATAATCTTTATTGTTTCTACTTTCATCCTTATTACCAAAATTTTAATCTGTATAATCCTCATTACTACTACTATCATCATCATCATTTTTTTAGCTTTGTTATGGCTATAACTGTATCATTGTTATCTTTATCATTTTATTTTTGTTATTATTCTCTCTCTCTCTCTCTCTCTCTCTCTCTCTCTCTCTCTCTCTCTCTCTCTCTCTCTCTCTCTCTCTCTCTCTCTCTCTCTCTCTCTCTCTCTCTCTCTCTCTCTCTCTCTCTCTCTCTTTCTTTCTCTCTCTCACTCTCGCTCTCGCTCTCTCTCACTCACATCCAATCACACAAACAATATCCAATTCTCTCTCTCGCTCTCTCTCTCTCTTTCTCTCTCTCTCTCTCTCTCTCTCTCTCTCTCTCTCTCTCTCTCTCTCTCTCTCTCTCTCTCTCTCTCTCTCTCTCTCTCTCTCTCTCTCTCTCTTTCTCTCTCTCTCTCTCTCTCTCTCTCTCTCTCTCTCTCTCTCTCTCTCTCTCTCTCTCTCTCTCTCTCTCTCTCTCTCTCTCTCTCTCTCTCTCTCTCTCTCTCTCTCTCTCTCTCTCTCTCTCTCTCTCTCCCCTCCCTCACGGAGCATAAATTCCTTAATGGGTCTGAATACTAACAGTGTTGTGATGGCCTCTAACTCTATTTATACGCCGTAAGTTCACTCACTAAAAGCATTTAAAGGCTTCTATCCAATTTAGCATCGGATTTTTCAAACGAACGTCTTAAGGTGCTGAATTAATTCTCAAGTTCCACTTAGTGTTTCACGAGAATAGTGTTTTAAATGAAGCGGTAAAAGGAAAAGGTTTTTTTTTTCGTTTTCGAGGGAAAGGGGAGATTGAGGGGTGGAGGGGGAGGGGGGTAGGGAGTAGGGAGTAGAGAGAGTGACTCGAGGTGGGGGAGGGGGGGAGGGAGTAGAGAGAGTGACTCGAGGT
>BOPN01000904.1:222079-232079 GCA_017312705.2 Penaeus japonicus | reverse complement strand
CCCATCCCCTAACAAACCTATCCCCTGCCCCACCTATCCTCTACCAATACCATCCCCTGCCAAACCCATCCCCTGCCCCACCCATCCCCTACCAAACCCATCCCCTGCCAAACCCATCCCCTGCCCCACCCATCCTCTACCAAACCCATCCCCTGCCACACCCATCCCCTGCCCCACCCATCCCCTACCAAACCCATCCCCTACCAAACCCATCCCCTGCCCCACCCATCCCCTACCACACCCATCCCCTACCAAACCCATCCCCTGCCAAACCCATCCCCTGCCCCACCCACCCCACCAAACCCATCTCACACACACCCATCCCCTGCCCCACCCATCCTCTACCAAACCCATCCCCTACCAAACCCATCCCCTACCACACCCATCCCCTGCCAAACCCATCCCCTACCAAACCCATCCCCTACCAAACCCATCCCCTCCCCCACCCATCCCCTGCCACACCCATCCCCTACCAAACCCATCCCCTGCCAAACCCATCCCCTGCCACACCCATCCCCTGCCACACCCATCCCCTACCGAACCCATCCCCTGCCAAACCCATCCCCTGCCACACCCCTCCCCTTCCAAACCCATCCCCTGCCACACCCCTCCCCTTCCAAACCCATCCCCTACCACACCCATCCCCTGCCACACCCATCCCCTACCAAACCCATCCCCTGCCAAACCCCTCCCCTTCCAAACCCATCCCCTACCACACCCATCCCCTGCCACACCCATCCCCTACCAAACCCATCCCCTACCAAACCCATCCCCTGCCACACCCATCCCCTACCAAACCCATCCCCTACCAAACCCATCCCCTGCCAAACCCATCCCCTGCCACACCCATCCCCTGCCACACCCCCCCCTGCCACACCCATCCCCTGCCACACCCATCCCCTGCCACACCCATCCCCTGCCCCACCCATCCCCTGCCACACCCATCCCCTGCCACACCCATCCCCTTCCAAACCCATCCCCTTCCAAACCCATCCCCTACCCCACCCATCCCCTGCCACACCTATCCCCTACCAAACCCATCCCCTACCAAAACCATCCCCTTCCACACCCATCCCCTTCCAAACCGATCCCCTTCCAAACCCATCCCCTGCCACACCCATCCCCTTCCAAACCCATCCCCTGCCACACCCATCCCCTTCCACACCCATCCCCTCCCCAACCCATCCCCTTCCCCACCCATCCCCTGCCCCACCCCTCCCCTTCCAAACCCCTGCCACGCCCTGCGCGCCCCAGAGCAGCCTACAAAAGAACATCATCTAATTCGGGAGGAACATTAGAAATTCCAAACGGGGAAGAGGAAAAACTTTAAATTGGATTTGCAACAAAGTCTTTGTGAATAGAGGCAGCGGGTATGATAGTGCATGCCGCTCGCCCCTGGGACCTGCACACAAAGAAGCCCCGGATTAATATGTATAAGTCAGGTCTGTGTGAGTGTGTGTGAGTGTGTGAGTGTGTGAGTGTGTGTGTGTGTGTGTGACTGAGGGAGGGGGAGGGGTGTGTGGGGGGGAAGGGGTGTGTGTGTGACTGAGTAAGAGGGAGGGGTGTGTGGGGGGGAAGGGGTGTGTGTGTGACTGAGGGAGGGGGAGGGGTGTGGAAGGTGTGTGTGTGTGTGTGTGACTGAGTGAGAGGGAGGGTGTGTGTGTGTGTGTGAGGGGGAGGGGTGTGGAAGGTGTGTGCATGTGTGAGGGGGGGAGGGGTGTGAAAGGTGTGTGTGTGGGGGGGAGGGGGGGGAAAGTGTGTGTGAGTGTGTGTGAATGAGGGGGAGGGTGGTGGAAGGTGTGTGTGTGTCTGTGTGAGGGGGAGGGTTTTGTGTGTGTGTGTGTGTGTGAGAGAGAGAGGAAAGGTTTGTGTGTGTGTGTGTGTGTCTGTGTGAGGGGGAGGATTGTGTGGGTGTGTATGTGGTGTGTGGTAGGGGTATGTGTTGAGTGGAGGGGGGGCGTGATTGGGGGGAGGGGTATTTGTGTTTGTGGCATACAGAGTGAGCATGTGTCGTGGGGGGGGGGTGTCGTGTAGGGAAAGGGGTGTATCTGTTTGAGTTAGTGTGTGTGTGTTTGTGTGTGTGTGTGTGTGAGAGAGAGAGAGAGAGAGAGAGAGAGAGAAAGAAAGAGGGAAAGAAGAAGAGAAGTAGAGAGAATGAGATAGAGGATATAAATGAGAAAGAAAACAAGAAAGAGAGAGAGAGAGAAGAGAGGGAACAGAGAGAGTTACAATAGGCAAAGAAAGAACCCGGTACCAAGTGTAGATATGAATTTATGCATGTTTCTGTAGGTTTATCTCCGTACGTTAAAGACTGCATATTCATACATATCTGAGCGTACACTTGTGTGTATGTGTGTGCCTTTATGCAGATGTGTGTCCATGGATGCATGTGCGTGTGTAAGGATTTGAAGAGTAATTGCATATATTAGCTTTTGTATGCAAGAGGAAGAGAGACCCTTGGCCAAAGGAACAATGTTGAACACTTACTCTTCATAGTGTTTATTCAGCTTGTAATTTCCTTTGTCGATGCGAAAGATACTATCGCATTTGAGACAAGCCAACGAGGAGTTTCATGTTGGATATAATATTCTTCTTCCGTGTCGACATCCATTTTGCATGAATCCTTTGCAATTTCAATACATTATAAGCCAATCCTCGACCTGTCATGATTCTTTACATTATTATGATGATTCTCATCTCTTGCAAAGGTGCAACGAATTCTTAACAGATTAGTGAAAGATTCTGCATCTTTTGCCTCATGAATCTGGTACTTACTTTAAATGATAGTAGTAGTAATGTACCAATATCAATATTTGATAGTGTCTGTTACTATATTACTATTGCTAATGCTGAATGCATAGTATAATACAATACATATAATGCTTATGTTTCATATATATTATACCAACATAACAAAAGTGCCTCTAGTAATATATAGCCTATACTAATCCATTAGTTATGGCGAGATTATAATATTCAGATATGACATACCAATATATAACTAATGACGAGATAGAATCTTTTAGATAAACCATTCAATAAAAAAACAGTGTGATATAATATTTCATATATATATCTATATATATATGGCCAATGTCGTTATATAACATACACCAATATATTCCCCATCCTGCAGTGCCAAGACAGGCAGGTTCTTTAGTATGAGGCGAAGCACTTCACACTCATCAGCTGCCTATCACGTCTTGTCATTAAGCTTTTGACCCTACTTCATAAGATTTTTTTAAAAGTGAAAGGTTGGTGAAAAATTCTATATGATAAGAAATTTTCGCACCGACGGAGGGGAAGAAGAAGAAGAAGAAAAAAAGTAGAGGAGGAGAGAAAAAAAAAATATCATAATTACATCAACGCCAAAAATTAAAAGATAATAGGGAGGTCCCAAACTTTAGATGGGCGTATCTTTTCTCCATCTTTTTTTCTCTGTCGAGTCGGACCTCCCTCCCTCCCTCCCTCCCTCCCTCCCCCTCCCTCCCCATCTTTTCCCTCTTTCTTCCTTCCCTCTCCTAATCCTAGCCTCACCCTCCCCCAGACCCCTCTCTAACCCCAACCTGACCCCCTGCCCTCCATACCCCTCCATCTTTTCCCTCTTTCTTCCTCTCCTCTCCTAGACCTAGCATCACCCTACTCTTTCCCCTCCCTATCTCCCCTCCTCGAGACCCCTAACCTAACCCCTATACTTCACCTCCCCTACCCCAACCCCATTCCAAATCCACCCTGGCCCCCTGACCCCTCTGTAACACCCCTATCTCGTAACCCTACCCCCCTCCCCCTCCCATTCCCATCCTCCCCTATCCCTTCGTCCTCTCCAGAACTCACTTCATCCCACCGTCATCTCTATCTTCCCTACCCCACCTCCCCTCTCTAAACCCTACCGTTCTCCTCCTCCTCCTCCTCCTCCTCTTCCTCCTCCTCCTCCTCCTCCTCTTCATCTTCTTCTTCCTCTCCTCCCCTCCTTTTCCTCTTCCTCTTCCTCCCCTTCCCCCTCATCCTCCCCCTTCCTCCTTCTCTTCCTCCTCCTCCTCCCCCTTCTTATCCTCTTCCTCCTCCTCCTCCTCTACTTCTCTTCCTCCTCCTTCTACACCTCCTTCCTTCTCTTTCTATTCCTCCCCCTCTCCTCTTCCACTTCCTCCTCCTGCTTCTACTCCTCCCCCTCTCCCTCTCCCTCTTACTCCTCCTACTCTTCCTCTTCCTCTTCCTCCCCTCCTCCTCCTTTCAATCTCCTCCTTCACTACCTCCTCCTCTTCCCTTCCTTCTCCTCCTCTACCTCCTCCTCCTATTCCTACTGTTCCCCCTCCTCCTCCTCCTCCTCCTCCTCTTCCTCCTCCTTCTCCCCTTCCTCTTCCGCCTCCTCCTCCTTCTCCTCCCTTCCTTCTCCTACTACTCCCCCTCCTCCTCCTCTTCCTCCCCTCCTTCTCCACCTCCTCATCCTACTTCTACTCCTACTCCTACACCTCCCCCTCCTTCTCCTCCTCCTTATTCCTACTGTGACTGTGTTGTATTATATCACCAAAAACGCGAAATAGTAATGTAACCAAAACCAGAGGCTGGGTATTCCGCCATGAATCCCTGGGTTTCTCTTTGTCTGATATCTGTTCATCTCTCTCTCTCTCTCGCTCTCTCTCTCTCTCTCTCTTTCTCTCGTTTTCACTCTAGCTCTCGCTCTCTCTCTATTAATCTATATATCTCTCTCTTTATCTATCGATCTTCCTCCCTTCCTCTCTTCCTCCCTTTCCCCTTCCTCCCTCCCTCCCTTTCCCCTTCTTCACCCTCACTACCTCTTATCAGCTGTTTCAATTCATACACCCGGAGGCGCCAAGTCGAAGGTCCATCGCAACGGAGAGCACACCAGCGAGGAGGGAGGCCGTCTCGACAGCGTCATGGCGGATGCAAATTCCCGCCCAAATTGGTCAACAAGACTTGCGCCTCAAATACCCGAACCACGGCGGCATCCAGCGGCTTTGGTTATTACCAACTTTAGTTCGAAAACTCGTACATTTGTTGCGAAATTGTTTAGAGAGGTGGGGAGGGGGTGAGGGGGAGAGGGGGAGGGGGAGAGAGGGGTGAAGGATGGATGGAGAGAAGGGAGGTAGAGAGGGGTGAGGGATGGATCGAGAGGGGGGAGAGGAGGATAGGGGTTGAGGGATGGAGGGAGAGGGAGAGGGAATAGAGGGGGAGGGGGAGAGGAAGAGAAATCAGTGTGACTGAATGGAGCCTCCTCATACCCTCCCCCTCCCCTCCCCCCCGGCCATCCCCACGAAAACAACTATTGTTAGCCAAGTCGGATTACTCTTATCGTGTGTACGAAAACGCCGAAAGGGACTCCGAGTGCAAGAGGGAGAGAGGGGGGATGGGGGGCTGGGGGATGGGGTAACCTGCTCCCCTTACGAGATTTTCGTACTCGGAATTATTTCTCTCTCTCTCTCTCTCTCTCTCTCTCTCTCTCTCTCTATATATATATATATATATATATATATATATATATATATATATATATATATATATATATATATATATTAATAATAATAATACTAAATAATATTATAATATATTATTATTATATATTATTAATATATATACACACACACACACACATATATATATATATATATATATATATATATATATATATATATATATATATATACATGTGTGTGTGTGTGTGTGTGTGTGTGTGTGTGTGTATATATATATATATATATATATATATATATATATATATATATATATATATATATATATATATATATATATATATGTATATATATATATATATATATATATATATATATATATATATATATATATATATATATATATATATATACGTATGTGTATATATATATATATATATATGTATATATATATATATATATATATATATATATATATATATATATATATATATATATATATATATATATATATATACTTTTCTCTCTCTCTCTCTCTCTCTCTCTCTCTCTCTCCCTCTCTCCCTCTCTCTCTCTCTCTCTCTCCCCCCCCTCTCTCTCTCTCTCTCTCTCTCTCTCTCTCTCTCTCTCTCTCTCTCTCTCTCTCCAGGACAACATAACCATGGAAGGGCATTAGAGGCGGCGCTTCCATTGGCCGGGCATCGAAGTCGCGCTCCTAATGACGTGGCAGACGAGAGCACATTCTTAGACGCGAGCCCATTGGTTTGTGCCCCCGAGGAACGTGACAGATCTCCCGACGCTGATTGGCCAAATTAGTGAAGGAAACGTACGTCTGGCAGCCCTATTAACAAGATTTTGTACAAGTGTTAAGGAAAGGGAGAGGGACCTGTGGTTAAGAAAGAGTGTTATTGGGTCTTTGTTATTCCATGATTTTGCTTTGTGTGTTTAGGCTTGTATTGTGCAATGGGGTTGTGCTCATGTTGAGTGTCTGTGCCGAGCGAGGTCGTGGTAGGTTGACTTAGATTCTTGAATTTCCACGTGCTTTGATTCCTTTCTCAATATATTTTTCTAAAGGCTTCTCAGTACATTTTTTTAGTATTTCTTTACATTTTTTAGATATATTTCTCAATGTTTCTCAATATAGTTCTCAATATTTCTCTTCTCAGAAGTCCAGTATGATCTAATATTTCCTTATCATCTTTGTGCTGTACTTGGTAAATGCTGCTGTCATGTCACCGAAAGGAATGACGCTGCTTTTCTTGAATTGTTCTATCATATCTACTTTTCTAAATTCTTATCCTAAGGACTTACAGATAGACGGACAGACTAACAGACAGGGTGACAGACTGGCAGAAACCATCACTTAAAAGAAATTGTTCACAAACAAAGAGGCGTGAATCCCAAAAAAGATCCACATTAACAATCCAAATTGTGAATCTGAGAATCCGTGGCGGAATATGAGAATTAATCACGATAACCGCGGGAATATTGCAATGTGGCGCCGGGAACGGATGGCGTCACGTCGGTTGAGGAAAATTAGCAGAATTAGTCGCGGTCGCGTCTCGGTGCCAAAGGGAAACCGAGCCAAAGATTTCGCAGGGAAAGCGCGGCAAATGGGTAGTGAAGGCGATTCGGTTACCCTAACCCTTCTCTTGCGATTTTTCTCTCTCTTTTTTTATTCTTTGTTCTCCTCTCTATTTTATTTTCGCTGTTCTTTTTTTTCTCTCTCTTTCTTTCTCTATCTCTATCTCTCTTGCTTCCTCTCTCCTTCTTGCTCTCTCTCTCTCTCTCTCTCTCTCTCTCTCTCTCTCTCTCTCTCTCTCTCTCTCTCTCTCTCTCTCTCTCTCTCTCTCTCTCTCTCTCTCTCTCTCTCTCTCTCTCTCTCTCTCTCTCTCTCTCTCTTTCTCTCTCTCTCTCACTCTTACTATCTCTCTCTCTCTTACTCTCTGTCTCTCTCTCTCTCTCTCTTTCTCGGTAGAATGAACTAAGCACTGCAAACATGAATGAATAATCATGGATAGATGTATTACATCGATTCTCTTGCTCCTTTCCATCTTTTATCCGCTCGCTCCCTTCCTATCTCCCTTCTTTCTTCTGCTCACCGTTTATCCTCCTCTTTCCACCAACCACTCCCACCTACTCCCCCTTCCTCCACCTCTCCTCCCTTTTCCCCTCTCCTCCTCCCCTCCTTCTACCCACCTCCATCCCTCGCTCTTCCTCCACCCCTCCCCTTCCGCGTTCCTTTTTCTACTCACATTTTCCCCTCCTCTTTTCTCTCCCTCCCCTCCTCCTTCCTCCCCCTCCTCCTCCTCCCCCTTCCTTCTCCTTTCTTCTTTCCTTCTCCCTTGCTTCTTATGCCCTTCTCCCTCCTCTCCTCCTTCCTCCCCCTCCTCCTCCCTCTTCCTTCTCCTTTCTTCTTTCCTTCTCCCTTGCTTCTTATACCCCCCCCCCACACACACACAAGCGAGGTAAAGGAGGGGGAGGGGGAGGAGGAGGGTAAGTCCGACTTGCACCTTGATGTATACTATTAATTGAACGTCCGTTTTTTTAGAATGGCACCAGCTTTCGTTGACGGGCCAGAGATAGATAGAGAGAGAGAGAGGGGGGGGGGGAGAGAGAGAGAGATGGAGGGAGGGAGAGAGAGAGAGAAAGAGAGAGAGAGAGAGGGAAAGAGAGAGAGCGAGAGAGATGCAGCCTTTCTCAGGATCTTCCACAATAGTTCGATTGATCAAGGCTGAATCGAAAAGAACGAAAGAGAGAGATAGAAAAGAAGAGTGAGTCTGACACACAGACAGACTGACAGGACAGAAATGCTTATGTAAATTAAAGTCTACTCCGAGGAATTAAATGGATTGGAAAGGGTTCAGATTAAGGATTTCAGTCGACGTCTAATTCACTTATGCAAATTTCATGGTAAAAGTTTACTTAATTTTGGCGTTGGCTGTATGGTGGCAGGTGGAGCTGGGAAAGGGGGGGAGGTGGGGAGAGAGGGTAGAGGGTAGGGGGGGGGATATCCTGCAGGAGTCAGAGGGCTGAGAAGAAGAAGGACATCACGAAGGGAAGGGAAAGAGATTATGATAAATCCCTTTTGGTTTCTGAAGGATTAAAAGAGCGAGAGTTGAATGCTCCAGTTGGATTTCACATAAGCTGGTATTAGGTTTTCCATTTTATATAATCCGCAGATAAAGACAAAAATAAAGAACTATTTCAGAAATGCATGACGGGAAGAACGATAAATATATAATTTTATGTCATACATAAATTTATGTCATTCTTGAAGATGGAAGGTTCCTAGAGTCTCTCTGATCAACTAGTAGTTATTATTTTGATTCGGATGTATTTGATTTGATGTATTTTGAATCACTGATATATTTAATGAAATTCTTCCTTTTGCTACAATCCAATTGATTTGGCACTTACCTTATTGCATTACAGTTTGATAATCACAATTTGATTTGTTTTTCGTTTTAGCAAAAGCTAGTTGATCTAATCTATTTTATGTCTAATTATAATTCAGTCTTATTGATTCCTAAATTGATTACAATTCAGCATTTTAGTAGATATGCCTTATTCATCACCCAATTGCAGATTTATTTATTTATTCATTCGATCATAAGTTTTTTTATTTACAATATTCATCACTCAGTTCATTTTTGTTATTCCTTGATTAGAATACTATATGATATAGCTAATCAAATTTAATTTAATTAATTCCTTGCAAACAGTAGTGGTCCCCAGAGTAGCCTTGTGGAACTCCTGAAACATTATTGGATTCATGAGTTCGGGTTGCCATTGATGGATACTCTCGAAGACCTCTGCATTTAAAGAAAATTGCTAATGATGATGATATTAAGTGTAATAATAATAGTAATAATATTAGTAATAGATATTGTTGGCAATGATATGGACAAAGATGATAACAGCACTAGCAATAATTTGTATTACAGCATGATGATTATATGTATATGATTATAACAATAATCATATCAGTAATAGCTTAAACATTTAGGAATATTTAACATCACAACAAAATCATTTTAAAAAATCTATCAATAAATAACAAACACTTCATTCCTTGATTTGAGGAATTTTCCAAAGATCCTAATCATCTAGAATGGTACGCTATGAATACTAAAGAACTTTTTTCTGTTCGGTCTTTTCTAATTCATGCGTTTCCGAAAATACATTATCGATAAATCATGAATTCCTAATTACTTTTTCAATATCTTTTCAGTATAAATAATAATAGAGTATGAGATGATATAGCTTTCCTGATCATATAAATCGAGGATAAGAAAACGAAAGAAAAGGAAGATAAAATGAAAGATAGAATCACACAAAAGAAAAGAAAGGAATGGAGCAAAAAATGTATTAATGTATTTATAAAGAGAGATAAAGAGAACACAAGAGAAAGGAGCGTTGGTGAAATGCATCTTCAGACATTTAAAACTTTGTAAAGGAATGATAAAGTGTCTCCTGTTCGTGTCGGGAAGACTAAGGATTGAGGGAGAGAGAGAGAGAGAGAGAGAGAGAGAGAGAGAGAGAGAGAGAGAGAGAGAGAGAGAGAGAGA
>BOPN01000904.1:187079-199579 GCA_017312705.2 Penaeus japonicus | reverse complement strand
TGCGAAAACAAGATGAGGGTAGTGTATAGTGTGGATGTAGCCATGTAATTGGAGCAATAAAAACATTTTATAGAGGGGTTGAAAAGTTTATTTTATTCTATTAGCATATAAAAGAATGCATTTCACTATTAATGGAATTTGTTGCAGTTTACGATTTTCCCAAATGTTTTCTATCGTTGAAAAGTTCTTTTATTACTGCTCTTATGCTTTACAAAATCTCTAGATAGATATGATTAATCAATTATAATAACACTTTAAGTAATAATGATAAATGTAACAATCATGATAACATGAATTAAACTAGTATAATAACGATGAGGATGATGATAACCACCCCTTTAATCATAATAATAGTGATGTAAATGACAACAGTTATGGTAGTGATAGCAGTAGTATCAATCAAAGTGGTAATAAGTATGATGATATGATGACACCAAAAATGATGAAGATAATAAAATAATGATAATAACAACAATACAATGACAGTGATAATAGTAACGATGATAATTATGCCAACAGCAAAATGATTTTTATGATTATGATTACAGTAATGGTAAAGATACCACTATCAATAATGATAATGATAATAATAAGGATTATGATGATGATCATGATAATGATAATAAAAAAAGATGATAAAAATTATAATAAAAATTATAATAATGAGGATGACTAAGATATCAGTAAAAGTGATAATAATAACAAACAATGATTATAATAATGACAATAATTTTGATGATGATGGTAATTATATTAACAGCAATAATGATAACAATAGTAAGGACGATAATGATGAGGAATATAATGATAAGGATAATGATGATAATTATGATGATGATGATGATAATATTAATAATGATAATCATGATGATAATATCAATGATAAAGATCACAATAACTATAATCATGATGACAATAATGATGATGATAATGATGATATCAATAGTAATAATAATGATAATAACAATGGTGATGATAATGATAATACAATATCAATAATTGTAATGATGATGATAATAGTGATAGAGATCATAATAAAAATTATAATAACAATGATAATGATAATAATGACAAGAGACTATCGATTAAGTTACCCTTCGAAAAACAAGGATGAGAACTAAAGGAAAATGGTTATAAATATTTGTCAAGGTTACTATTATTTTTTTTTTACAAATTATATTTTTAAACGTTTCCATATGTCTTTAAGTTCAAGTAAATTATGTTATTGATTCCTGGGTCGTATCGAATGTTTTTTCTTTTTTTTTAAGCATTGTCATTCTACTAGTCTAACCTAGATAGATAGAAAGATAGGCAGATAAGTAGTTAGATAGACGTATATGTATATAGATAGATATAGAAATAGAAGTATATAGATAGATATAGACATATATAGATAGATAGATAGATAGATAGATAGATAGATAGATAGATAGATAGATAGATAGATAGATAGATAGATAGATAGATAGATATAGACATATATATATATATATATATATAGATAGATAGATAGATAGATATAGACATATATATATATATATATATATAGATAGATAGATAGATAGATAGATAGATAGATAGATAGATAGATAGATAGATAGATAGATAGATAGATATAGACATATATATATAGAGATAGATATGGACATAGATGTAGATATGTTTCTATTTTAACTTAATATTTATGAGAAAGTATTAGAAATAAAACTAAAAGTAACCCTTGTTAGTATGCAATTAGTATGCAATCTAAGAAACCAGACATAAAACTGATAAATTATTTCACATAAAACAAAAGTTCACAATGTCGTATCTTTGGTATTGTATATATCTTATAAAAGTTCAATTCTTTACTGACTAAAACTTGGTAGTGCTATCTCCTCACGATGTTAGTGTGCCTTTTTTATGTGGAAAGATACAACGTGCATCATTTTTATGGTTCATTAATTTCGCTCGTGTTAAGAGTGTATGTTTGGGTATATATATGATTGTGTGTGTGTGTGTGTGTGTGTGTGTGGGTGGGTGGGTGTGTGTATGTTTTGTGTGTGTGTGTGTTTGTGTGTAGGTGGGTGGGTGGTGGGTGTTGCGTGTGTGTGTGTTTTGCGTGTTTTGTGTGTGTGTGTGTGTCTATGTTTATATGCGTATGAATAACTTGTAAACTGCACTTTCGCACGAAATCACAGACGAAAAGGAAATAAACGCAGAAAAAGAACCCTCCTTTATCCCATTCTCCCCCCCCCCCTCCTCATCCCTCCTTCTTTACCCCCCCCCCCCCCTCCCTCTTCTATCCTCTCCTCCTTTCCTGCCTTTCTCCTCCACACCTCTTCCTTCTCTCCTTCACCCTCTTCCCGTTCTTCCTCCTCCTCCCCTTCTTCACCCTTGTTTTCCTCTCTCTTCCCCCCTCCCCCCTCTTCCCCTGATCTTCACCCCCTCCCCTATTCTCCTCCCTCCTCTTTTCCTACCCTTCCATCCTCCCCACTTTCATCTCCCCCACTTCATCACCCTTACTACCCTCATACCCAATCCACACCCCCTTCTCCCTCTATCCTCCCCCCTCCTTCATCTCCCCCTCCAAACCCCTCCTCCTCCAAACCCCTCCTCCTCCCTCTATACCTCACCCCACCCGCCTACCCCCTCTCCAACCCCCACCCACCCCCCTCCATCATCCCACAAGACAGAGCGCGGAGGAATACACGAATACGTTGATGATCTCCAAGCAGCAGTCGCAGTTATTGCTGCCGTAAATCTTGCGAACACGACATGAACTAAACTTTCTTGAATATTTATAGTTTCATTAGTATTGTATTTTCCGCATTGTAAACTTTTATTGCACCCCATAAATATCTCAGTAATTCATCTCGCATCTGCGCGATCTTGCGTTAGGGGCGCCTCCCGCGGGGGGGGCAGGGAAGGGGGAGGGGGGGGAGGGGAAGGAGAGTGAGGGGAGGGGTGAGGGGAGGGGAGGGGGGAGGTAGTTGTCGAATATATTTTACTGGAATTATTGTGTGTAGGTGTTTATATCATGAGGATAATTGTGGGTGGGTGTTAGTTCACATGTACGCAAATGCAAGCATGCATAAACACATGCACATACATACAAACGTACACATATCATCCATGCATAATATACACATACACAAAGAGGCATACAAACTGGACACCTTCAGAACCATTTAAAGAAAGCACAAAGAAAAAAATGATAATAACCATGTGGAGGAAAAAGGATCCCATGGTAACAATATCAATCTAATAATAACATAAATGATATATATAATAATGATAATAATGATAATGATAATAATGATACAAAACTATGCTAATTATGAGTTATGCAATTCGGTCGGTACAGGTGAACACGGGAGAGGAAAGAAAAGCAGGGAGAGAGAGAGAGAGAGAGAGAGAGAGAGAGAGAGAGAGAGAGAGAGAGAGAGAGAGAGAGAGAGAGAGAGAGAGAGAGAGAGAGAGAGAGAGAGAGAGAGAGAGAGAGAGAGAGAGGAAGAGAGAGAGAGGGGGGGGGGGGGGAAGAGGAACCTGAACATGGAAGAGAAGGGAGGAAAGAAAAAAACAATGATTCAGAAACTCGATGAGAGAATGAGAGAGTAAACAAGGGAGTGTGAGAGAAAGAGAGTAAACCTGAGAGAGTGAGAGAAAAAGAGATTAAGCTTAAGAGAAAGAGAGAATAAATCTGAGGGAGTGAGAGAAAAAGAGATTAAGCTTAAGAGAAAGAGAGAATAAATCTGAGGGAGTGAGAGAAAGAGAGAGTAAACGTGGTAGCGAGAGAGAGATCGTAAACTTGAGGTAATGAGAGAGTAAGCTTAAAGAAGAAAGAGAAACAGAGAGTAAACATAAGGGAGTGAGAGAAAGAGAGAGTAAACCTGAAACTGAAAAAGAGAGTGAAAAAATAAAAAGATTTAAAAGGATACTCAGTGAAGGTGGACGATTGAAATAGATTAGAGATAAAAACGGATTTAGTTTACCTTTTCTATAAGAAAAAACTGAATAGAATAAAGATAAATATATTCCCATAGGTCTTTACTTACCTGATTATCTATGCATTCATCTATATGTCAATCTATCTATTTATCTGTGTAATCATTTATTTATCTATTTATCTATCATTCAACCAAAAATTTCCATCCCTATTGTTACAACTAACAAAATCTGATGAACATTGGGAGTGCCATTTAAGTGAAGAAGAAAAAAAAAGAAATTGAAATTAAAATAAATAACTAAAAAAAGAAAAACAATACACAGAAGAGATACCATAAGACCATGAGACACAGGAAAAGGCAAAGTCAGATTTGTGGAGAGTATGAAAAGTGTTAAAAAAAAGATAATGACCATGATAACCCTCCAGACCAGGGGATGCCAGAGTACAGAATTTATATATATATACTTGTATACATATACGAAATATGATATAAACGGGAGGTAAAAAAGAATTCACTTTTTTCATATATACCATAAAGAAAATACAAAAAAATAGTACGCAAGGGTGGTAGTATGAGACTATTATTGTTTTTGTTTTTGTTTTTGTTTTGTTTTTTGCATACACACACAAAAATATATATATATATATCTCAAGGGTTCTGCTGGCGACGAGGATGTGTGAGACCTTGCACTTCCGTATAGTTCTTAAGGGCACACAGAAGCGTGGCGGCAGCGGAGGTGTGATGAATGTAAAGTTTCCATGGTGATGTGGAGAGGAGGGGAGAAGAAGAGAGAAGATGAGGGTGTATAAGGGGGGATGGGAGGAGGAGGAGGAGGAGGAGGAGGAGAGGAGAAAAGAAGGCAGTGTGAGAGGGGAAAAGAGGAGGAGGAATAAGAAGAGGAGGAGGAGGAGGAGGAGGAGCAGGTTACACGCACGAGTACGTGAACAAACTCTGGAATGAGTAGGAGGCATGAAGTCGCGTGTGTGTGAAAATGTGTGCATACGTTCAGACGTACACACGTACATTCTCGACCACATGAACAGGCACTCGTATCAATAACTTGAAAACACATATAAATACACACAAACTTATATATTTACACACTCACATACACATACAATCATATACATACATTCATATAGTCAAATCAGCACATTCAACTACAAATACAAATACATACACATTTAAAAAAGACCAACACACAAACAAAGAGATACGCACCTGTATGCACATACACACACACACACACGCACACACACACACACACACACACACACACAAACACACACACACACACACACACACACACACACACACACACACACACACGTAACTTACCACGTAATATCAGTGACAGACGCGCCACAAAAAGCCGCAGACGTGATAAAACTGCGTGATTTGCGGCCTCGCTTCCCAAGGACGTCAGACTAGTGGATGTCAGGCTAGTCATAGGATGAGGGTAGGAAGAGAGGGCTAGGCTGAGGACAAGGACAAAGGACCACTTGAACATTCCATAACTTTAACAATATCTTCTTCGCCAAGTAAAAAAAAAGGCGTTATTGTAAACACACTCTCATATGAGTGTTTGGTGTGTGTGTGTGTTTGTGTGTTTGTGTGTACGTGTGCGCAGTGTGTAGGTGTAAGGTGAGTCTGTGAGTGGGAATGGGGAAGGTTTGTGTGTGTGTGTGTGTGTGTGTGTGTGTGTGTGTGTGTGTGTGTGTGTGTGTGTAAATCTGTCATTCGTATCCCCACTACAAAACAGACACACAAACAAGCACCTACCTAAAACACATACAACGCACATAACACACACACACCACATACAACACACAACCCCACCCCACCCCCCCCCCCCCCACCCTACCCACACCCACCCAACCATTCCACCCTCTCACCCCCACCCTCCCACCACCCCGCCCCACCCCTCACCCCCCTAACCCCACCCCACCACCCTCTCTCTCCCCGCCCTTCACACAAATACACCCCACCCTACACACCTCCACCTACACACATCACAGGCAGGCGCACGTACACACCAACGCTGGAGTCCCCGTCAGCTGGCAAGAAAATACAACCGGTGCACTAAATCTACCTCGCCGCCCGCTGAGTTATGCCGCCATCAATACTAGGCAAGAGATGTTTGTCAGCGCGTATGAATCTTCGCCGTGTTGGTCATCCTTGGGAGAGGGAGGGTGGGTTGGAGGGTGAGGTTGGAGGGTGAGGGTGAGGGTAACGTTGGAAGGGTGAGGGTAACGTTGGAGGGTGAGGGTAACGTTGGAGGGTGAGGGTAACGTTGGAAGTTGGAAGGTGAGAGTGAGGTTGGAGGGTGAGGGTAACGTTGGAAGTTGGAGGGTGAGGCTAACGTTGGAAGTTGGAAGGTGAGGGTAACGTTGGAGGGTGAGGGTCACGTTGGAGGGTGAGGGTAACGTTGGAGGGTGAGGGTAACGTTGGAAGTTGGAGGGTGAGGGTAACGTTGGAAGGGTGAGTGTAACTTTGGAGAGTGAGGGTAACGTTGGAAGGGTGAGGGTAACGTTGGAGGGTGAGGGTAATGTTGGAAGGATGAGGGTAATGTTGGAAGGGTGAGGGTAATGTTGGAAGGGTGAGGGTGAAGTTGGAGGTGAGTTGAAGGATGGAGATTGAAGGCGGAAGAACTTGGGAGACGGTGAGGGTTGGTGGAGCGACGGTGAGAGTGAGAGTGGAGTGAAGTTGGAGGTGTTCGGATGGGTGAGGGTGAGTGTGAGAGTGGATTAAAGGATGGGGTGAGGGTGGATTTTCTTCGGTGGGGGTGAGGGTGTGGGTGAGGGCGTGGGTGGTTAGAGTAGGAGGGGGGGGAAGCTGAGGGTGGGATAGGTTGGGTTTGAGGGTGGGTTTGTGGTAAGGTAAGGGTGAGGGATGCTGCAGTGAGGGTAGGGACGGTAAAGATATGTGGGTAAGAGGGATGGAAGAGAAAGAGGGAGGAAGTGAATGATGGAGAGAGAGAAAAAGACTGAAGGCGAGAGAAAGAGGTCAATAAAATAATATGCAGATTTATTATGTATACGTAGGCTGTCTAAATGGTCATTGAGTCTTATAAGATATTTTTCTTATTGTCGCATTGTATTTTCTAAACTCAAGGAATAGCTCAAAATTTAGCAGGATAAAAAAAAAAGAAAAAAAAATACTGTTTAAAATCCTCTTTCATTTAAACTTTTATTGTACATCAGACATGCTATGAATAACTGATATCTGTACCATTCCATAAAAAACGGACATCAAAAAATCAAAAATAAAAGTGTATTGACTTTGTTGATGATCTAACCAAACGATACGCCAGAACATGGTAAAAAAAATGTATGTATGTCATTATTCGAACTATTTACATAGGAATTGTTTTAAAGATACTTTGATAAACGCCCTAAAGAGTGATTCAAAAAATCCCTATTCGTTGGATTTTTTCGGGTTGTGTTGTTCGTATTTCAGTGGATCTGCATGCTATTTGATACAAAGATATTTTGATGTTGCATGTGCTCGTAAATTCCCCCTTGTTTGCTATCAGTATTTGTATGTGTTTGTTTTTGCGTGATTGGATGTTTGTCTGTGTTTGCATGAATGAATACATATTTAGACGACACATATGCGCATGTCCCAATTCATACCTTTGACAGAATTACTTTGTATTTCTAATGTTGTCTTTTACTTTGAAAATGTGACAAATGTGCAATGATGTTGAGTGAAATAAGATTAGGAAAAGATCTCAAGTATTACAATTAATCATCAAGAAAGACTGTGAATATAATGGCATTAGAGTTGAAGTTAGATATCAAGCAAGTTTCTATTTTTATTTTTATTTATTTTTTTTTTTTTTTGTCCTTTTATGTGATATTAATATGATGCAAGTTTTATTGTTCTCTGTTTAGATCGTTTGAGCCAAGTGTTGGAGATATATCGGCTTTATATTTTTTTTAATATGTTCAGATACTGAGCGTATTACGTATTACGATGTTATTTGGCATCACAGTGACCTTGATCTTCAGATCAGTGAATAATGTCACGCATATTTGATAACTGTGATTATCACAGGCAAGAGGCTCATCAAAATCATAATTTTGAATTTCTCTCCTTGTCACCATACGAACATTATCATGAAAATCCTTCGCATTAACTACACTTTATCTCACTATCGCATAAACATTTCCATAACCACAACTACACAGCAAGTTCAAGCACTGTCACAACACTTAAACATCTGACTAAAAATTCTCATCACACGTGCGCTACCACACCTCTTGTCCACAAACACCGTTGTTCATCTTACTATCATCATTACCATCACCATGGTTACATACACAATATAACTGTACACAACGTGACGCCATATAAAACCACACCATATATTTCAACACATTAAATGACATAATACATCACGTCCCATTGTGCCACACCGCACAATATCACACAACACAACACCACACATTGCAACACTACACCACGCCACACAATACAACACACCATACAATCCCACAACAAAACACCAGAATACACCACACCACACAATCCCACACAAAACACAAGAACACACCACACCACACAAGAACACACAAAACACCAGAACACACCACACCACACAATCCAGCAACAAAACACCACAACGCCACACCACACCACAAAATCCCACAACAAAACCCCAGAACACACCACACCACACAATCCCACAGCAATACACCACAACACAACACCACAGAGTGCACAACCTCTCAACCCAAACTCCTCCAGAAAACCATCCTTCTTTCCCTTCACTACACTGCTTTTGTTGATAACGAAAATGACTGACATCTTAAGAAAAAAAATAAATAAATAAATAAAAACGTGATGAATCAAGTTTAGGCAAGAGACTAAACCCGGAAACTTCGTGTGTATTCTGCGCGTGGTCAAAAGAAAAGACACGCACAAAAAAAGCAACAACACACACACAGCCGGAAAAAAAGAAGAAGAAGAAGAAGAAGAAGAAGAAGAAGAAGCAAAAGATGTCTTGGCGGTGCAGATCTTAAGGTTCTTCTCGAGCGCATGTAAGGCGATATCCGCGTCTTGTAAGAGGGTTTAATCGCCTTTGTTGTTGCTAGGAGGACAGATACTTTTCTGTCTTCGCTTCAGTCTCTCGCTAGAGCTTTTCTTTGCTTTGCTTTGCTTTGCTTTGCTTTGCTTTGCTTTGCTTTGCTTTGCTTCCTTGTCCTTCTGTTCTTCCTTTTGTCTTCCTTTCCGTTTTGTTTTGCTAGCTAACCTACTGGCGATGTTGGTATACATGTTTTTGTGTGGGAACTGTGTGTGGGGGGTGGGGGGGAGGGGGGGTTGTGTGTGTGTGTGTGTGTGTGTGTGTGTGTGTGTGTGGGTGTTTGTGTGTTTATTTTTTTTTTTTTTTTTTTTTTTTTGGGTGTTTGTGTGTGTGTTTGGGTGTGTGTGTGTGTGTGGGTGGGTGGGTGGGTGGATGGATGGATAAGTGTGTGTGTGTGTGTGTGTGTGTGTGTCTTCACCTCGTTGTTCTTACATAGTTATTCAAATAAGGGAGAGAGAGAGAAAACTGAGCTAAGGGGAAACCGTCGATTATATTTAGATTTCCAGATAGATTTTTGCATTGATATATGTTTCTGAACCGTATAACATTTTCTGGAAGGTTGTTCCGTTTAATAATTTGGAGAACTAAATTTTTATACATGTTATCACCACCTTTTATCACATTCACTATATATCATTCCTCCATCATTTTTTTTAGAATAGTCTCCCTATTCTAGCTTCACTGTTCCCGAGACCATAATTGTAAAGGATAATCATGTCATCCCGTTTTCTTTTTTCTTCCCATGTCGTAAGTTTTAATTTCTTTAGTTTCTCTTCGTAGTACAAGTTCCTTAAAGTTGGTTGTACATTTAGTGGCCGCTCATTAAACTTGTTCCAGTTTATTTATGCCTTTCCTTAAACGTGGACTCCATACTACTGCAGTATATTCTAGAGTGGGTCTTATGATAAACGTGGTGATTTTCTTAACTCTATCTTCTACGTACATACATGAATATTCTCTTCATGTTTGTGATCACTGATAGTATTTTGTGAATCTTATCCCCTGGATTTTTATTTTCATGAACAATTATTCCATCGTCTTTTTTTTCTTTCTTTCTTTTCTTTTCTGTTCTTTTCTTTTCTTGACTTATTTGTTATTGGCTCTCTTGCCTTGTACCGGTGTTAGCGTTAATTTCTTTTCTTAACATATTTGGTACTATTTTCTCTATCTTGTCCTAATATCGGGGGTCTATATCTGCCCTCAACCGTACCTGACTACATGACACTGTTGGTATTTCAAGTAAAATTACATTTGAACAAACTTCGAATGTCTTTTTAGAGACTTTGATGCTAATCTTATGTTTGTTACTTTCCTGTGAATTTTGCAGCGAAATATTCAGACCTCTCTCAGCTTATGTTCGACCCAAGATCAGTAATGAAAATAATATACATAATTGGTGCCAAGACTGATCCTTATGGTGCTTCATCTGTTACATGTTACAATGTTTACTTCTAAGTACTGTACTCGTTTGTATTTCATGCAGAAAGTCCTTCAACCAGTCGATAATTCCTTTAATTCCTCTCCTATTTCCTATTTCCACTATTCCTTCTCCTGTTTTCACCCTTTTATTCTCCATGTATCTCATTTCCTTCCTTTCGTCTCCTCTTTTCCAACCTCTCATTCGTTTCTCTCCCGTCCCGTCTTTTCTCACCCTCCTTTCCTATTTCAATCTTTCCTTCTCCTCCTCTCCCCATTCCCTTCTCTTTTTATCCTCTTTATATCCTATCTTCTCCTCCTTCTCTATTCCTCTATCGTATATTTCCCTATTTCCGTCCTTTCTTAATTTCGTCCTTTCCACCCCTCCATTCTTGCTCTCACGCTTTCTTCTCCTCCTCACTTCCTTATCCCTCTCAAGCCTACCGTTTCTCTTCCTTCATTCCTATTTCCACCTTCTCCAACTTTTCTTCTTCTCCCATTTCCAAACTTCTTTCTTCTCTTTTCCTATTCCTATCCTTCCCTCTCGTCCTCCTTCTTCTCTTTTATTTTCCTTCCTTCACAACCTCGTATCTCTCCCATTTCCCTCCTTTCTCATCTTCACTCTTCCTTCCCCTCTTTTCCTATTCCTATCCTTCCCTCTCCTCCTCCTCCTTCTCATCCTTTCCTCTCCTTCCTTCCAATCCCTCTTTCCATCCTTTCATCCCCTCCTTTCTCATTTCCACCTTTCCTTCCCTTCCATCCCTGTCCCCACCCTTTTCTCTCCTCCTAATTCTCCTCCTCTCTTCTCCTTCTTTCTAACCCTTCTTCCTATCCTTTCTTCCCTTCCTTTCTCCTCTCCATCCTCCCACCCCAGCCCTCGCCTCCTTTCTTATACCCATCCTTCCTTCTCCTCCTTCTCCTTTCTTCTCTTTCCTTTCAGTCTCTCTTACCATCCTTTCCTCCCCTCCCTTCTCATCTTCATCCTCCCTTCCCCTCTTCTCCTCCTTCTCCCCCTTCCTTCTCCTTCCTACCTATTCCCATCCTTCTTCTTCCTCCTCCTTTCTTCCCCTTCATTTCCTATCCCCCTCTTTCTTTCTCCTCCTCCTCCTCCTCCTCCTCCTCCTTTTCCTCCTTCCTTCCAAACCCCACTTCCTACCTATTCCCAGCCTTCTTCTTCCTCCTCCTTTCTTCCCCTTCATTTCCTATCCCCCTCTTTCTTTCTCCTCCTCCTCCTCCTCCTTCTCCTCCTCTCTCCTCTTCCTCTCTAGTCCCACTTCCTTTATCATTCCCTCTTCTTCCTCCTCCTTCTCCCTCCTCCTGCTCCTCCCCCTCCTTCTTTCTCCTCCTTCTCCTCCTCATTCTTATCCTCTCTTCTCCTTCATTTCCTACCCCCCTCCTTCTTTCTCCTCCTCCTCCTCCTCCTCCTTTTCCTCCTTCCTTCCAAACCCCACTTCCTTATCTATTCCCCTCCTTCTTTCTCCTCCTCCTCCTCATCCTCATCCTTTCTTCCCCTTCATTTCCTATCCCTCTCCTTCATTCTCCTCCTCCTCCTCCTCCTCCTTTTCCTCCTTCCTTCCAAGCCCCACTTCCTTATCTATTCCCATCCTTCTTCTTCCTCATTTCTTCCCCTTCATTTATTACCCCCTCCTTCTTTTTCCTCCTCTTCCTCCTCCTCCTTTTCCTCCTCCTTCCTTCCAAACCCCACTTCCTTATCTATTCCCCTCCTTCTTTCTCTCCTCCTCCTCCTCATTCTTATCCTTTCTTCTCCTTCATTTCCTATCCCCCTCCTTCTTTCTCCTCCTCCTCCTCCTCCTCCTCCTTTTCCTCCTCCTCCTTTCCTCCTCCTCCTTCCTTCCAAACCCCACTTCCTTATCTATTCCCATCCTTCTTCTTCCTCATTTCTTCCCTTCTATCTCCGTTATCTATTCTCCACGTCCTTATCCCTCACCATCCTTCTTTTTCCTCCTCCTCCTCCCCCTCCTTCTTTCTCCTCCTCTTCCTCCTCCTCCTTTTCCTCCTCCTTCCTTCCAAACCCCACTTCCTTATCTATTCCCCATCTTCTTAAT
>BOPN01000904.1:174579-179579 GCA_017312705.2 Penaeus japonicus | reverse complement strand
CTTAATGTGTGTATGCGTGTTTGTGTGTGTGTGTGTGTGTGTGTGTGTTCATGCTTTTGCCAGTGATTATATATGGGTTTGGATACAGCGTGCTGTGATATATATGCATGTCTGTATGCGTGCCTGTGTTTGCAACTCCAGTGATCGTTGCTTGATATTGTCAGCGACAGGTGCATTCTGGGTAATAAATTCAGACGTTATCACGTTATGTAGGCGAGGATGTGTGAATAGACTCCACTCGCTCCACTGGCGACTGCCCGCCCGCCATCAATTATTCCACGGCCCCGTAATCCCTCGGCAGAGTTGCTTCACTATATTACGAACACAGCGCCTCAATCGCCGCTGCTGCCGTCATCACACCGCGCGCCACCCCTTCGCTCTTCTTGCCTCCTTCGCTGCTTCCCTTGCCTCACTCACCATAGCGGAGACCTTCCCTTCGCTCTTCTTGCCTCCCTTGCCTCACTCACCATAGCGGAGACCTTCCCTCCACTTTCCTTGCCTTCGTCGCCAAGGTTTTCCCTCCACCTCCCCTTCCCTCCGACAATGCTCCACCATGAAGACCTTCCCTCCACTTCCCTTCCCTCTGTAAGCCTTCTCTCCACCTCCCTCACTTCTGTCATCACGCCAAAGGCCTCCACTCCACTTTCCTTGACTCTGTCACGACAACGAAGGCCTTCACTCAACCTCCATCCCTGCCTCCTTCATCACACAACACACTCCATCACTACCACTCCACGCTACTCCATTTCAACAATACCGCTACCGGCATTCCACTCCCCTCCCCCACCCCCGCCCCACCCACCCCCTCCTCTTCCTATCACACACCCCCCCCCCCCCCAAACCTCCATCTCCTCCACCACTGCGGCGCGGGCGAGCAAAATTTTAATACAGATCGACATTTTGATTTGCAAATTTATGTCCCTGGCCTTCCCAATCTAACATCCCCCCCCCCATCGCCCTCGCCTCTCATCTCCTCCCACCTCCCCTTTCCGACCCTTTCCATCACTGGCAGATGGGGAAGAGGAGGAGGAGGAGGAGGAGAAGGAGGAGGAAGAGGAAAAAAAGAGGAGAAAGAAGAAGAAAAATAGGAAGAGGACGAGGCGAAAGGGAGGAAGAAGGGGAGGAGGAAAAAGAAGAAGAGGAGGAAGGAGGAGGAGGAATAAGTTGTGGAGGTGGAAGAGAAGATAGAGGAGGAGGAGGAGAAAGAAGTAGAGAAAGAAGAGGAGATGCAGAAGAAATAAAAAGAGGATAAATAATAAGAGGAGGAGGAGAAAGGGAGAAGTAGAAAAAAGTAGAAGGGAAAAGTGGAAGAGAAGAGGGAAAGAAGAAGAAGAAGAGAAAGTCAGAGGAGAGGAGAGGGGGGGGGGGGTGACCCTGGAAGGCAGGGACGGTGGTGAATTTATCTGGAAAATTTATAGTCCCAGTCCAAGACAGTAAGTCCTGTGTGTTATCTCGCGCGCACAACTTGCACTGGATCTTGCATGACCGAAGTGCCTGACGCAACACCGACCTGATTGGTGTTCGCTCGCATACTGGTATACCTGCGGGACGCGCGTGCGGGTATGCTGGTATGAGAGAGACTAGGCATGTTAAGTGTGTTTGCATTAAGTGGTATTGTATTCGTGTATTTGTTGTGTGTGTGTGCATGATTACTTTTGTGTACACGTCTTTCTAACATAAACATATACATGTACTGATAGTGATGATAATGGTGATGATGACTATGATGATAATTATCATTATGATAATGACGAAAATCATGATAATGATAATGATAATAACAATGATTATTATGATGATAATCATAATGTTGATGACAATTATTGTAAAAATGATAATGATAATAACAATACTAATGAGGATAATGATAAAGATTATATTGGTAGTGATAATAGCAATAATGATGATGACAATAATGATAATGATAATAACAGTAATGATAATGATGATAATAAAAACAGGATACGAATTAAAAAATAGTGATTATGATACTAACATTAACCATAATATTAATTATGATGGTTATAAAAGTGTGTATAATAATGATAATCATTATATTCATAAGAAGGAAAAGGATAACACCAATAGTAATAATAATAATGATAAAGATGGTTATAACAATAATGATAATAATAATGATAAAAAACAATAATGATTATAAAGAATAATAGTAATGATAATGATAATAATAAGAAATAAGAATAATAGTAATAATGGTAATGATAATAATAATAATTGTAACAATAAAGAGTATTATGATAACAATGATTGTAAGGATAATGATTATAATAATGATGATAATGATGATGACAATGATAATGATGAAGATAATGATAATGATAAGAATAATACTGAAATGATATTGATTTGTGATAATAATAGTGATAATAATAATTATGATAATAACAATTATAATAATAATAGAAACAATGATAATAATAATAATCATGATAATAATAATAGCAATGATAATAGTGGCGATAATTATAATGATATCAGTATCAATAAGATAATGATAATACCATTGATGAAGATGATGGTGATGATAGTAATGATAATAACGATGATGATAATAATGTCAATGAGACAGGATGAATGAACAAGAGAGTCTAATCAGCCCTTGAATCATTTTTGATTCCCCTTCCCCTCACCTGTTAATACCCCCCTTGCCCTCACTCCCCCACCCCCTCCCTCCATGATGCTCACTTCATTTTCAGCTCCTCTCATCTTTGCCTCACCTCTCCCCTTAGCTAATCTTCATCAGCACTAATATATTTTCCACCCAACAGTTACCCAATTTTCACCCAGCCTATCAGATCTTCATCCACTGGATTACCTAATACTCATCCAATTATTACCCTTCCTCTCTTCCCCACTTTATCCTGATTTTGCTTCCCCTCCCTCATCATTACTCCCTCCCTCATTCACTTTCACCACTCCCCACTTCCTACTCATTCTTCATCTTGCTTCCACTCCCTCATCACTACTCACTCCCTCATTCACTTTCACCACTCCCCACTTCCTACTCATTCTTCATCTTGCTTCCACTCCCTCATCACTACTCACTCCCTCATCACCACTCATTCCCTCATCACTACTCACTCCCTCATCACCACTCATTCCCTCTCACCCTTCTCCATTCACTACCTAATTTTCCTTCCACTTTCATCATTCCCTGTCCCTTGCATCACATCCCCAACTTTTTTCTCCCTCACCCCTCATCTTCTCTTCAGTTTCACCTATGACCTCTCACTCTCACACTAGCTGCTCACATCTCACCCTCATCCTTCTCCCCCATCCTCACTCTTACCCTTGCTGTTAATCCTTACCCACTCCCCTGACCCTTAATCTGCCGCCATTTATTCCTCATATCTGAAGAGTGATAGAGCTAAATTGAGCCTGCTGTCATAACTTCGGTTGAATATGCATGATGCTACATCTAGTCAGGGGACACAAAAACTGTCTTGGTATTTATAAAGCCTTACTGTCTCAGTCTTCTTCCCAAAATTGTACTAGCGTTTAATGGAAGTGCTCCACCTACACACATTGCCTACCCACACCCTTCACCCTTCACCCTCCACCCTTCACCCTTCACCCTTCACCCTTCACTCTTCACCCATCACCCTTTCCCCTTCACCCTTCTCCCTTCACCCTTCACCCATCACCCTTCACCCCATCACCCTTTCTCCTTCACCCTTCACCCTTCATCTTCACCTTCACCTTTACCCTTCACCTTTCACCCTTCATCTTCACCTTCACCCTTCACCCTTCACCCTTCACCCTTCACCCATCACCCATCACCCATCACCCTTCACCCATCACCTTCATCTTCATCTTCACCCTTCACTCTTCACTCTTCACCCATCACCCTTTCCCCTTCACCCTTCACCCTTCACCTACACCTTTCATCCTTCACCTTTCACCCATCACCCATCACCCTTCACCCTTCACCCATACCCCATCACCCATCACCCTTCACCCTTCACCCTTCACCTCCCCAACACCCCCACCTCACGCCCATTAATCAAGGCACGACAGAGCGAGCATCAGCAATCAGCCTCACACTGGTCCCGGTCACCCCTAACAATTCGTGCAGTTGCTTCGGTGTGTATTCCCGCCCGAGTTAGCATTCACGCCAATACACGACGCGGATAACTTCATTCCCGAATCGCATGCTATGGTTGGCGGGTTCGCTGCTCGTGGGTTCGGTTCGTTTCGTTGTTTGTGGGTTCGGTTCGTTTCGTTGTTTGTGGGTTCGGTTCGGTTCGTTGTTTGTGGGTTGGGTTCGTTTCGTTGTTTGTGGGTTCGGTTCGTTTCGTTGTTTGTGGGTTGGGTTCGGTTCGTTGTTTGTGGGTTCGGTTCGTTTCGTTGTTTGTGGGTTCGGTTCGGTTCGTTGTTTGTGGGTTCGTTTCGTTGTTTGTGGGTTCGTTTCGTTTCGTTGTTTGTGGGTTGGATTCGTTTCGTTGTTTGTGGATTGGGTTCGTTTCGTTGTTTGTGGGTTGGATTCGTTTCGTTGTTTGTGGGTTGGGTTCGTTTCGTTGTTTGTGGGTTGGTTTCGTTGTTTGTGGGTTGGTTTCGTTGTTGTGGGTTGGTTTCGTTTCGTTGTTTGTGGGTTGGTTTCGTTGTTTGTGGGTTGGGTTCGTTTCGTTGTTTGTGGGTTGGGTTCGTTTCGTTGTTTGTGGGTTTGTTTCGTTGTTTGTGGGTTCGTTTCGTTGTTTGTGGGTTCGTTTCGTTGTTTGTGGGTTCGTTTCGTTGTTTGTGGGTTGGGTTCGTTTCGTTGTTTGTGGATTGGGTTCGTTTCGTTGTTTGTGGGTTCGATGTTTGTGGGTTCGTTGTTGGTGGGTTCGCTGCTTGTGGGTTCGTTTCGTTGTTTGTGGGTTCGTTGTTTGTGGGTTAGTTGTTTGCGGGTTCGTTGTTTGTGAGAGAGTATAAGAAAGAAAGGGAAGTCGATACTCATGGTGCTTCGTCTCACTTTCAAACCCGCTGGAGATTCGCAGCCG
>BOPN01000904.1:126629-134129 GCA_017312705.2 Penaeus japonicus | reverse complement strand
TCAACTCCGCAACCTTCATTACATATTCTTTCTCAACTTCGAAACTGCCGCTTTTACGAGCAATTAATTATACATTTTTTTTTCCTTCTTCTTCTTCTTCTTTTTCTTCATCACCCGAGATAATTTTGGCGGGTGAAATATAAACCTTTCTGGGTGGGGGGGTGGGGGGGGGGCAGAGGGAGGGAGAGAGGGAGGGAGGGAGGGAGGGAGGGACAGAGGGAGGGAGGGAGGGAGGGAGGGAGGGAGGGAGGGAGGGAGGGAGGGAGGGAGGGAGGGAGGGAGGGAGGGAGGGAGGGAGGGAGGGAGGGAGGGAGGGAGGGAGGGAGGGAGGGAGAGAGAGAGAGAGGGAGGGAGAGAGGGGGGGGGGGAGGGAGGGAGGGAGAGAGAGAGAGAGGGGAGGGAGGGAGGGAGGGAGGAGAGGGAGGGAGAGAGGGAGAGAGGGAGGGAGGGAGGGAGGGAGAGAGGGAGAGAGGGAGGGAGGGAGAGAGAGGGAGAGGGAGAGGGAGGGAGGGAGAGGGGGAGGGAGGGAGGGAGAGTGGAAGGGAGGGAGGGGGGAGGAAGGGAGGGAGGGAGGGAGAGTGGGAGGGAGGGAGAGAGAGAGAGAGGGAGGGACAGAGGGAGGGAGGGAGGGAGGGAGGGAGGGAGGGAGGGAGGGAGGGAGGGAGGGAGGGAGAGAGAGGGAGGGAGGGAGGGAGGGGGGGAGGGAGGGAGGGAGGGAGAGGGAGAGAGAGAGAGAGAGAGAGAGAGAGAGAGAGAGAGAGTGAGGGAGGGAGAGAGAGAGAGAGAAAGAGAGGGAGACAGAAAGAGAGAGGGGGGAGGGAGGGAAAGGAGGAAAGGAGGGAGAGAGAGAGAGAGAGAGAGAGAGAGAGAGAGAGAGAGAGGGAGGGAGAGGAAGAGAGAGGGAGAGAGAAGAGAGAGAGAGAGAGAGAGAGAGAGAGAGAGAGAGAGAGAGAGAGAGAGAGAGAGAGAGAGAGAGAGAGAGAGAGAGAGAGAGAGAGAGAGAGAGAGAGAGAGAGAGTGAGGGAGGGAGGGAGGGAGGGAGAGAGAGAGAGAAAGAGAGGGAGACAGAAAGAGAGAGGGTGGAGGGAGGGAAAGGAGGAAAGGAGGGAGAGAGAGAGAGAGAGAGAGAAAAAGAGAGAGAGAGAGAGAGAGATTGAGGGAGAGAGAGGAAGAGAGAGTGAATGAGAGAGAGAGAGAGAGACAGACAGACAGAGACAGAGAGAAGAGAAGATAGAGAGAGAGAATGAAAGAAAGAGAGAGAATGAAAGAAAGAGAGAGAAAAAAAATAAAGAGAGAGAGACAGGGAGGATGTATTTTCAATTCGTTTTGCCAAAAATCGCCGTTGTGTTGATGGATGATTTGTCATTTGAGTGATTAATTGATAACTTCTCTGATGGCACAAAGTGATTACTGTTAGCTGGCAATAAAAAAAAAAAAAGATAAATGAATAAATGCGACTGGAACTAACGTCAGCTTAACCAAAGCAAAAGGAAACAAATTCTGGGATTTGATCGGAATCACATTTCGCTTTCCCGTACGTGTAAAAGTGTTTTGTGCCCCAAGAGTTTCAATTTAACTTTTTGTGTATTTTTTTTAACACTCCAACGGTACTCTATTTACTTCAGCTGTTTACGAAGTTGCCAAGTTGTGCAAGGTTTAATCAAAATGTGGCCACAGACAAAGCAACCTTGTCGATGCAGTGCGTGTTAAACAGACTCGGAACAAAAGCATAGTGGGTGAGAGAGAGAGAGAGAGAGAGAGAGAGAGAGAGAGAGAGAGAGAGAGAGAGAGAGAGAGAGAGAGAGAGAGAGAGAGAGAGAGAGAGAGAGAGAGAGAGAGAGAGAGAGAGAGAGAGAGAGAGAGAGAGAGAGAGAGAGAGAGAGAGAGAGAGAGAGAGAGAGAAGGAAGGAGAGAGAGAGAGAGAGAGAGAGAGGGGGGGGGAGAGAGAGAGAGAGAGAGAGAGAGAGAGAGAGAGAGAGAGAGAGAGAGAGAGAGAGAGAGAGAGACAGACAGAGAGAGAGAGAAACAGATATATATATAGAGAATACAAAGAGAAGAGAAGAAGACACACAAAAGAGAGAGAAGAGAGAGAGAGAGAGAGAGAGAGAGAGAGAGAGAGAGAGAGAGGGAGAGAGAGAGAGAGAGAGAGAGAGAGAGAGAGAGAGAGAGAGAGAGAGAGAGAGAGAGAGAGAGAGAGAGAGAGGTAAAGGGAACAGTTGTTTGTTTAGTCAACTATGCTGTCTTTGTATTAGCCCTGCTTCAGCGAAATCACCTTGGTAAATATCATTAACATACAGTAGTTGGTGAGGTACAGCTTGCAACACCCTCTTTCCCCTTCTGTACACAATTATCAGTTTCCCGTTACTCTGTTTCCTCCTCCTCTCATTCGTCTTCCTCTTCCTCTTCCTCTTCCTCATCCACTTCCTCCTCCTCCTCCTCCTCCTCCTCCTCCTCCTCCTCTTCTTCTTCTTCTTCCTCCTCCTCCTCCTCCTACTTCTCCTTCTCTTTCTCCTTCTCTTTCTCCTTCTCCTTCTTCTCTTTCTCCTTCTCCTTCTCCTTCTCCTTCTCCTTCTCCTTCTCCTTCTCCTTCTCCTTCTCCTTCTCCTTCTCCTTCTCCTTCTCCTTCTCCTTCTATTTCTCCTTCTTCTTCTCCTTCTCTCCTCCTCCTCCTCCTCCTCCTCCTCGTGATCCTCCTCCTCCTCCTCTTCTTCTTCTTCTTCTTCTTCTTCTTCCTGCTGCTGCTCATCCCCCCCCCCCTACCTCCTCCTCCTCCTTCTCCCCCTATCTCTCTTCCTCCTTCCCTTCTCACCCTTTATCTCCTCCCTGCCTCAGCGTATTACGCACGTTTTTCTCCGCTCTCCGCATACTTAACATTCCCGAGGCCATGGCGTCATTCGCGCACCGGAAAACAGGCTAAAACAATACCCTCGAGAAGGACAGCAAGAACCCCACAATTCTTCCACTCTTCCATCACACGCCTCGATTACACGCTCCACATCCTTGCCTCTCCCTGTCCATCCTTCTATTCTTTCGCGATACTCTCCATCCCCCTCCCCTATCTCTTTCCCTCTCCCGACGATCTTTGCCCTCCCGACACTTCTGGAGGGCAAAGGGGCGCCTCTTCCCGTCGCCCCTTGCGTTTCCTTATCCCTCTTTCTTTCCCGATGCCCCCTGTCCTATCTTATCTTTCGTCCCTTCCCGTCGCCCCTTGCTATCCTCTACTCCTTTCCCTCTCCCGACGCCTTTTGCCCTTAGCTACCCCTTTCTCCTTCTCGGAGCCCCTTGCCCTACCTTATCTCTTGCCCCCTACCCTTCCTCTCTTACCCTCGCTAACACTTTGTTCTCTCTTACTCTTTGCCCCTTCCCTATGCCCCTTGTCCACTCCTCCCTTTGCCCCCTCCCTTTGCCCCCTCCCTTTGCCCCCTTCCCTACCTAGTGCCCCCTCCTGACACCCCGTCCTCCGCCCTACCCCTCGCCTTCTTACCCCTGCCCCACGCCCCCTCGATGCCTTTGTGCGCCTTGATCATCAACACGAGAGAGGCAGAGAGACGACGGAAGACTTGTCAGAAAACTTCCATTTTTTTTTCCTTTTTCTACTTATTTCCTCTTCTTCCTCTTCCCCGCCCGGCGCTGCAATGAGCGGTCATTTCTAGCCGTGGAAAATCTTCGTCTCTTTTAAGAGATGAAAGCTGAAACGAGAGGCATTCAGGCGAGGCCATTTATCATGAATGTCATTAGATTACGTGCGCGGCCCTCCCGGAATGACTAACGTGGGAGCCCCAGGCGCTGCGTCGAGCCGCTCCTACAGGGGCTCGGGGAAAGGTTTTCGCAAAGTAGGCCAGAGCCAGGCCCTTCGACGGACGTTTGACACAGGGCCCTGTAACTACGGATCTCCCTCTTTACTTTTATCATTATTGTATATTTTAAGGATATTTCTTTTTAAGTCCATCTACAGAATAGAGACTTGAATGGATAGTTGGAGTCCTCGAAGATACAGGGACGAAAGAGAAGTCGAAGTCGAAGCATCGGGAAGCCCTTACCACAGACAAAGATAAACACAGACACAGATTCTTTTTTTTCGACGAGGGAGAAGTAACAATCCCAGACGGCTTGGATCCTCATCGGCCCCTTGCGCCAGCAGGAGTCCTGAATGTTGCACACACACCCTCAGGCATTGCATATCTTGCATCGTTTGCCACATTCCTCCCTCCCTCGCTCCCTTGCCATCCCTTTCATCATCGAGCTGCCCTTCGCTTGTGCTCTCCCTCGCCTCTCCTCCTCTTCCCCTTTCGTCTCCTCTTCCTCTTGTCTCTCCCCTTTGCTCTTCTTTCGTTACGTGTTTGAAGGTGAGGTTTGCAAACACTCATTATCTGTTCCTCCTCTTCCATCTTCTGCTTTTCCTCTCGGCGCGCGATCGGCTTTCCTCTCCTCGCCCCATTCATCTGACGTTGCTTTCATCTCCCTCTTTCTCTTCCTTTCCTTTATTTTTTTTCTCCTTTTTTTCTTGTTTTAATTATTTTTCTTATTGTAACGTTTGTTTCTCTTTTTTTTCTCCATTTTACCTTCCTGTCCTATTTTTCTCTTTCCTTCTTTCTATCTTTAATTTTCGTTTGTTTTTTCTTTCTTCTATCCCTCATTCTTCTTTTACGTTTCCTCTCTTTTATTATCCTTATTAGTCTCTATTTTCTTTTCTTTTTTTGATTCTTTCTCTCTCTTTTTCACCTCCTCACCTCTACGTTTTTTTTCCGTTCATTCGTTCATTCATTCATTCATTCCGTTCTCCTCCCATTACGTCCTCCGTACATGCCTTCACTCACTCACTCATCCATTCAGCCATTCAGCTACTCATACATTCAGACACTCATTTATTCAGCCACTCATTCACTCAGCCATTCATACATTCAGTCACTCATTCACTCAGTCACTCACCCATTCAGTCATTCATTCATTCAGCCACTCTCCATTCAGCCACTCATCCATTCAGCCACTCATCCATCCAGCCACTCATTTATTCAGCCACTCATCCATTCAGTCACTCATTTATTCAGCCACTCATCCATTCAACCACTCATCCATTCAGCCACTCATCCATTCAGCCACTCATTCACTCAACCACTCAGACATTCAACCACTCATTCATTCAGCCATTCATCCATTCAGCCACTCATCCATTCAGCCACTCATCCATTCAGCCACTCATCCATTCAGCCACTCATCCATCCAGCCACTCATTTATTCAGCCACTCATCCATTCAGTCACTCATTTATTCAGCCACTCATCCATTCAGCCACTCATCCATTCAGCCACTCATACATTCAGCCACTCATCCATTCAGCCACTCATACATTCAGCCACTCATCCATTCAGCCACTCATCCATTCAGTCACTCATTCACTCAACCACTCATACATTCAACCACTCATCCATTCAGCCACTCTTACATTTAGCCACTCATCCATTCAGCCACTCATCCATTCAGCCACTCATCCATTCAGCCACTCATACATTCAGTCACTCATTTATTCAGCCACTCATCCATTCAGCCACTCATCCATTCAGCCACTCATCCATTCAGCCACTCATCCATTCAGCCACTCATTCACTCAACCACTCATACATTCAGTCACTCATTCATTCAGCCACTCATCCTTTCAGTCACTCATACATTCAGCCACTCATCCATTCAGTCACTCATTCATTCAGCCACTCATCCATTCAGCCACTCTTACATTCAGCCACTCATCCATTCAGCCACTCATCCATTCAGCCACTCATCCATTCAGCCACTCATACATTCAGTCACTCATTTATTCAGCCACTCATCCATTCAGCCACTCATACATTCAGCCACTCATCCATTCAGCCACTCATACATTCAGCCACTCATACATTCAGCCACTCATCCATTCAGTCACTCATTCATTCAGCCACTCATCCTTTCAGTCACTCATACATTCAGCCACTCATCCATTCAGTCACTCATCCATTCAGCCACTCATCCTTTCAGTCACTCATACATTCAGCCACTCATCCATTCAGTCACTCATTCATTCAGCCACTCATCCTTTCAGTCACTCATACATCTGTAGCCACTATCCATTCAGTCACTCATTCATTCAGCCACTCATCCTTTCAGTCACTCATACATTCAGCCACTCATCCATTCAGTCACTCATCCATTCAGCCACTCATTCATTCAGCCACTCATACATTCAGCCACTCATACATTCAGCCACTCATACATTCAGTCACTCATTTATTCAGCCACTCATCCATTCAGCCACTCATCCATTCAGCCACTCATCCATTCAGCCACTCATCCATTCAGCCACTCATCCATTCAGCCACTCATCCATTCAGCCACTCATCCATTCAGCCACTCATCCATTCAGCCACTCATCCATTCAGCCACTCATACATTCAGCCACTCATCCATTCAGTCACTCATCCATTCAGCCACTCATTCACTCAACCACTCATACATTCAGCCACTCATACATTCAGTCACTCATCCATTCAGTCATCCATTCAGTCACTCATTCATTCAGTCACTCATCCATTCAGCCACTAAGGCTAAGATTCGTTTACCATTCATTCAGCCACTCATCCATTCAGCCACTCATCCATTCAGCCACTCATCCATTCAGCCACTCATCCATTCAGCCACTCATCCATTCAGCCACTCACTCATCTCTCAGCCACTCATCCATTCAGCCACCATCCATTCAGACAGTCATCATTCAGCCACTCATCCATTCAGCCACTCATCCATTCAGCCACTCATCCATTCAGCCACTCATCCATTCAGTCACTCATTTATTCAGCCACTCATCCATTCAGCCACTCATACATTCAGCCACTCATCCATTCAGCCACTCATTCACTCAACCACTCATACATTCGACCACTCATCCATTCAGCCACTCATCCATTCAGCCACTCATCCATTCAGCCACTCATCCATTCAGTCACTCATACATTCAGTCTTACATTCAGCCACTCATCCATTCAGCCACTCTTACATTCAGCCACTCATCCATTCAGCCACTCAACCGTTCAGCCACTCATCCATTCAGCCACTCATCCATTCAGCCACTCATCCATTCAGCCACTCATCCATTCAGCCACTCATCCATTCAGCCACTCATACATTCAGCCACTCATCCATTCAGCCACTCATCCATTCAGCCACTCATACATTCAGTCACTCATTTATTCAGCCACTCATACATTCAGCCACTCATACATTCAGCCACTCATACATTCAGTCACTCATTTATTCAGCCACTCATCCATTCAGCCACTCATCCATTCAGCCACTCATTCACTCAACCACTCATCCATTCAGCCACTCATCCATTCAGCCACTCATCCATTCAGCCACTCATCCATTCAGCCACTCATCCATTCAGCCACTCATCCATTCAGCCACTCATCCATTCAGCCACTCATCCATTCAGCCACTCATTCACTCAACCACTCATCCATTCAGCCACTCA
>BOPN01000904.1:109129-116629 GCA_017312705.2 Penaeus japonicus | reverse complement strand
GGAAGCGTGAAGAAGAAGGGTAGAGAGAATAAAATGAGAGACGTGTATAATCGTCACATTAGAATGAATAGGGGAAGGAGAAAGAGAGAGAAGGTGAGAGGAAGAAGAGGACGAGTGACACATGATTGTGACGGGAGAATGAGAGGAGAATAGAGGAGAAGGAGACGTGGAGAAAAAAAAGGGGGAGAACGAAAGATAAAGAGAATGAGACACCGAATCGTATAATGAGATGGGAGAGTGGGAAAGGATGCTAGGTAGTGAGTTGGAGGGAATGAAAGGGAAGTAAAAATCGGAAAGGGAAAATTGAATGAGAGGATGATGAAAATAGATTAAGGAGAGGAGAGAACGAAGGAAAACGAATTGAATTGAAGGGGAGGGAGTGAAGAAAGAGAAATAAGTAAGTGGAGAACAAGAGAAAATTAGACAAAATATAACAGTTCCAAGTTGGAAGAGGAACAAGAAGACAAAGAAGAACTTTTAAAATACAAAAGGATATTCATGATGGTATAAGATGACTAAGGACAAAAAAGCCGGTCTGAAGGGAGGAAAGAAGAAGAGGAGAAGAAGAAAGCAGGAAAGGAACCAGAGAGAAAAAGAAGACAGCAAGCAGATAGAAGACGTAAATAAGAAAGCAAGCAGAGAGAAGTAGTAAACGAATGAGGAACCAGCGAGGAAGAGAAGAAAGCAAGCAGAGTGGAGAATAAGAAAGCAAGCATAAAGGAGACGATGAAAGCATAGGAAGCAAGCAGATAGGAGACGATGAAAACGAAGAAAGCAAGCAGGGAGAAGACGATGAAAGCAAAGAAAGCAGGCAGGGAGAAGACTATGGAAGCGAAGAAAGCAAATAGGGAGAAGACGATGGAAGCAAGCAGATGAGAGACGATGAAAGCAAAGAAAGCAAGCAGAGAGGAGATGATGAAAGCAAAGAAAGCAAGCAGATAGGAGACTATGAAAGCGAAGAAAGCAAGCAGAGAGGAGATGATGAAAGCAAAGAAAGCAAGCAGAGAGGAGACGATGGAAGCGAAGAGAGCAAGCAGAGAGGAGCAGAAGAAAGCAAGCAAAAAAGAGGAGGGGGAAGGGATAGGGGTGGGGGTGGGGGGAGGAGGCAAGGGGTTATGGCTCCTACTGAAAGATTGATGCAATAAAGTAGACCTTACAGGAGGGTGATGCGCGGGCCGTGTTCTCTCAGACTCGCTCCATGCCTCGCCTTCCTTTCTTCCTTCCTTCCTTCCTTCCTTCCTTCCTTCCTCTATACCTCTTCTTGCCTCCTGCGTGCTCCACATCATTCTTTCTTTCTTCCCGGCTCTCCCTTTTACTCCCTGCCCTTCCTTGTTTCATTCCCTTGCTCTTCTTCACCCTTACCCTTGCCCTTCCCTGCCTCCTTCCCTTGTCCGTCCTTCGAGTCTCTCCCTACCTCTCCCTGCCTCCTCCCCACGCTCTCCGTCTCCTCCTCTCTCTACCTCTCCCTGTCTCTCCCTACCTCTCCCTGCCTTCTCCCCACACTCTTTGTCTCCATTTCTTCCTACCTCTACCTACCTCTCTCTGTCTCTCCCTACCTTTCCCTGCCTTTCCTGTCTTCTCTCCACACTCTTCGTTTCCACCTCTCCCTATCTCTCCCTTCCTCTCCCTGCCTCTCCCTACCTCTCCCTGGCTCCTTCCCACGCTCTCCGTCTCCATCTATGCCTGCCTCTTTCGTCCACCTTAGTTCTCCCTCTTTTTCTCTGTTCCTTTTTGCCTCTTTCGCCCTCGCACTCATTATCTGCTCTTTGCCCCCTTTTCTCTTACCTCTTATCCTCCATTTTCTTCACCTTCTTTCTTTGGCTCTCCCATCTATCCGCCCCCCTCCCCTCCTTCGCTTTTCCTTTGCCCTATATTTCTCCCCCTCTCTCTGTCGCTCTTTACCCCCCCACCCCCCTTCCACTTTCGCTTTCTCGTCTTTCGCTTTCCCTCTTTTTATCCCTTCATCTATAGCTTCCCCTCTTTCACTTTCCCTCTTTCTCCCCTTCCCTCTTTCGCTCCTCGATCTTTCATTTTCCCTCTTTCTCTCCCTTTTCTCCACTTTCTCTTCTCCTCTCTCGTTCTCCCTTTTTCACCCTGCTTACCTCCCATCACATCTTTCACCCTTAATCTTTCATCTTAAGGGAAAGCGAGAAAAGATAGCAAACGAAGCTGCTCTAGAGAATCACGGGGTAAAGGAGGAAGGAAGGAAAATATGGAAGGATGAAAGGAGGGCTTCGAGGAGAGATAGACAGACAGACAGAGAGAGAGAAAGAGAGAGAGAGAGAGAGAGAGAGAGAGAGAGAGAGAAAGTGAGACACAGAGAAATAGAGAATAAGACCGCATGTCAAAGAAGAAGAATAAAAAATGGAAAAACAAAGAAAGAAGTAAAAAAACAAAAAGAAAAAGAGAGAACCCACTTCGGCAACACGAAACCTCCCTCGCACAACAGGCCGAAGAGAAGACACAATCCCTCGGCATCGACAATGGCGTTTCGTCTCTATCGCTAACTTCCTCTTCATCAACAACCCCGTTTACAAAGCCTATCGTGGTGTGAATCTCCAAGCACCTGTCTCGTTACGACCTCCTGTATTCCTCAGGCAAGGATTGAATGCGGGGGCGTCTGGAGGAGTAGAATGGATGGATCTCGACTCGGATTAATGGGGAGGTATACTCTTTGACATATACATGCGAATTCGTTGACAAAAACGCACAATACACATAGAAGATAAACATGAATAATCAAACAAAATAACAAACAAACAAAAAAACAAACACAAGACACGGATATGCGCACATACACACACACCACCCACACATACCACACACACACACACAGATACACATGCCCACACACATACCACACGCGCACAAACAATGCCAGGTTATCTCCATGTGCATAAACGCGACAAGTCAATGTTATCTTTAAGAGTCACATCTACGTCTGTGTCGTTTGGGTGCACGAGGGAAGGCTAGAGAGAGGCTAGATGGAAGGGAGAGAGGGAGAGAGGGAGAGAGGGAGAGAGGCTAGATGGAAGGGAGAGAGGGAGAGAGGGAGAGAGGCTAGATGGAAGGGAGAGAGGGAGAGAGGGAGAGAGGAAGAGAGGGAGAGAGGCTAGATGGAAGGGAGAGAGGGAGAGAGGGAGAGAGGCTAGATGGAAGGGAGAGAGGGAGAGAGGGAGAGAGGCTAGATGGAAGGGAGAGAGGGAGAGAGGGAGAGAGGCTAGATGGAAGGGAGAGAGGGAGAGAGGGAGAGAGGCTAGATGGAAGGGAGAGAGAGAGAGAGAGAGAGAGAGAGAGAGAGAGAGAGAGAGAGAGAGAGAGAGAGAGAGAGAGAGAGAGAGAGAGAGAAAGAGAGACAGAGAGAGAGAGAGAGAGAGACAGAGAGAGAGAGAGACTGGCAGACAGACAGACAGACAGACAGAGAGAGAGAGAGAGAGAGAGAGAGAGAGAGAGAGACAGAGAGAGAGAGAGACTGGCAGACAGACAGACAGACAGACAGAGAGAGAGAGAGAGAGAGACCGACAGAAACCGAGACAAAGACAAACGGAGAAACAGAGACAGACACAGAGACAAACAAACAGACAGAGAGAAAGAGAAAGAGACAGAGAGAGGGAGAACGAGGGGGAGGAGGAGGAGAGAGCGGAGGGAGGCGGGGAGGAGGACGAGTGGCAGAGAAGTGCATAATTTAGAGTCAACGAGGAATAGAGGAGTTGGGAGTTTGCCCGATCAAATATTACTCCATCAGCAGTCGTCCGGCCTTCCGCTTGAGGAGGCAGGGTGGGCCGCCGCGCAGGAAATTGCGTCTTGATCATCTAGATATGACTCCCTCAACGCCTGCTTGCTCTTCCTTGCGGTCGGCTCAAGGCGTGTCCTTCTCCTCTTCCCTCTCCTCCTCCACCTCCTCCTCCTCCTCCTTTTCCCTCTTCTCCTCCTCCTCCTCCTCCTTTTCCCTCTTCTCCTCCTCCTCCTCCTCCTCTTCTACTTCTTCCTTTTCTATCGCTTATTCAGTCCCCTCTTTCTCTTCCATCTCCTCCTTCACTTGTTGTTGTTGTTGTTCTTCTTCTTCTTTCCCCTCCTCCTCTTCCTTCTGCGCATGATCCTCCGTTTTACTACGCCCTTCTTCCACCTCTTCCTCCTTTTATGTTGTCGCCTCTGATCCTACAACTCTTCTTTCCCGTCTTTTTCCTCCTCCTCCTCCTCCTCCTGCCCCTCCTTTTAAGTTTCTTCTTCCGCCCCTCCCCCCTCCCTCTTTGTCTTTCTCTTCCCTCATTTCCGCCCCCTCCTCTCTTTTTCTATTCCTCCCTACTCCTCCTACTCTTCCTCCTCTACCTCTCCCTCCCTTAATTCTCTACCTCCTTCTCTGCTTTTCTCTTCCTCTTACTCCTGTTCCTACTCTCCCTCCTATTCCAACTTACCCTTTTTTTCTAGCTCTTTCTTCTGCTTTCTGTATCCCTCTCTATATTCATCCTTTAACTTTCTTCCCTCTTTCTATCTGCCTCTACCCCCCCCCCCTCCTCCTTCTCTGATTTTTTTTTTCAGTCTTCTTCTTTCCTCCTCCATCTTCCTTCTTTCTTTCTCCTTCTTTCACATTCCTATTCCCCTTCCTTTCACTACCTTCCTCTCCTTCCTTTCACTTCTTAACTCCACCTCCCTCCTCTCTCCATCTCGCCCTCCCTCTCCTTCCAGCTCTACCTCTCCTCCCCCCTTCCTCCTTCCTTCTCCCTCCCTCCCTCCTTCCCTCCCTCTCTCCTTCCCTCCCTCACTCCCTCTATCCATCCATCCTTCCCTCCCTCCTCCCCCCTCCATCCTTCCCCCCATATTCTTCCCCCTTCCTCCCATCCTCCTCCACCCTCCATCCCCCTCCCCCTGCCTTCCCCGTTCTCCTCCACTCGTGCACAGAAACCCATTGATGTTACAGGCTATGTCGTTCAGCCGAGATCAATGGTTTACCTCCTGCATGACGGATATCTTCCAGTCTTCAAGGATGCTCTGGGAGATGAGGATGATGCTGGCGGTGAGAGCGGGACAGGAAAATGGAGAAGGGGGAGAGAGGAGGGAAGGGGGGGAGGGAGGGAGGGAGGGAGGGAAGAGGGAAGGAAGGGAGGAGGAGTGGGATGGGGTGGTAGGAAGGTAGGTAGGAGGGAGGAGGGAAGGGGGGAGGGAGGAGGGGGATCCAGAAGGGAGGGAGGAAGTTAGGTAGGATAAGAGGGAAGGGGGGAGGGAGGGAGGGAGGAGGGGGAGTCGGATGGAGAGGAAGGGAGGTAGGTAGGATGGGAGGGACAGTGGGGTGGGTAGGAGGGGAAGTGAGATAGGGTGGGAGGGACGTAGGTAGGATAGGAGGGGAGGGGGAGGAGGGGAGTGAGGGAGGTATAACATGGAGGAAAGAAGAAGATGGGAAGGGAGAGAGGAAGGTTGGGAGGGAGGGAGGGAAGAAGGGAGGGAGGGGGGGAGAAGAGGGAAAGAAAGAGAGAGAGAGAGAGAGAGAGAGAGAGAGAGAGAGAGAGAGAGAGAGAGAGAGAGAGAGAGAGAGAGAAGGAGAAAGGGTGGGAGGGAGAGAGGGAAGGAGACGAAGGAAGGAGAGAGAGAGGGGAGAAGATAGAGAAATAAAGAGGATGATGGAGAGGGAGAGAAGAAAGATGAAGAGTATCATTTATCATTGTTATTGTCATTATCATTATCATTATCGTTATCAGTATCATCATCATTATCATCATCATTATCCTCATTATTAAAATTGATATCATAAGCATTATTACTGATATCACCATTATTGTCATTATCATTGTTATCATAACCATTACAACCATCATTATTATCTATATTATCAATAGCATCAGTAGCAGTTGTATGATTACCACTATCATTATCATCCTAACAATCAATAACAACAACAACAGCAAAAAAACAACAACAATGTACGTTATCATCACTGCTGCCAATAAATCGCTGTTTTGCTATCTTGGTCGTTTAGCCCTGAAGAATCCATCAGTCAATTTACTCCAGCTTATTAGTTTTATGTAAATACAATTGCTTTCACACCCTAATATAACTAACAGAGCGAGTGGACGACTACTTTTATTCCTCTAGGAACACCAATCAAACACGATCTAGTTGAAGTTAATTTCAGAATTCGGCCATGCATGCGCTCCAATTTAGCGAGTGTAGCAAGTTTTCGCTCGAACGCTAGACTCGGGGACTTGTCAGGTTCCTCTCTTGTTTGTTTGTTTTTTTTCTCTTAATTTCCTTCTCTCTCTTAGCATATATATATATATATATATATATATATATATATATATATATATATATATATATATATATAAATATATATATATATATATATATATATAAATATATATATATATATATATATATATAAATACATATATATATATATATATATATATATATATATATATATATATATATATATATATATATATGTGAGATAGAGAGATAGATAGATAGAGAGAGAGAGAGAGAGAGAGAGAGAGAGAGAGAGAGAGAGAGAGAGAGAGAGAGAAGGAGAAAGGAAGGAAAGAAATTATACCCGTAAAGACATTTTTCTCCTTTACAAATCCTTATCTTAAAAAAAATCCACTTAGGTCCTGGTTGTTCTACTTTTAATTAAATTCTAGCGTGATTCAGTTGATTAAAGCAATACCCCTCCAACTAGCTGCACATCATGGCGTCATGGAAAAGAGGAAGTGATAGGGGCATGTCTATTGGCGAGGACATTTCATTTCCATGTGAGGTGACGTCACTGTCCGATTAGCCCATGTGGGGGGGGGGGGGATATCGAATTTCAGGTAACAGATTGGAAATTATGATTTGTTGTCTGTCGGTCTGTGTGTTTGTCTGTGCTCTCTCTCTCTCTCTCTCTCTCTCTCTTTCTTTTTATTTCTCTCTGTGAGTGTGTGTGTGCAATATCTTAGGCGATGCATTTCCTGTCAACCGTCAATTAGATTTCTATCTGGTCACTACAGCTCTGGTTCTTTTTGAGTTTTTTTTTTATCTTCCGTTACCTTCTTGATTTCTACCATCCGCATTACCAGTTCAGAATTTCCTTTCCTTCTTATATCTCCTCTTAACCCTTTAACCCCCGATACTGGCCTCCTTGCGAAAGGCCATTTCTTCCTCATTACCAATTTGGTCATCCTCGCACACGCCGCCTCCTCCCCACATCAATTGAAAGTTGCCTTGGTAATTTATGATTGCAATAATCTAGTGCAACATTAATCAAAATGACAGCAATTAATATACGCCGTGATCATGCATATTTTTCAACCTGATGGACGCTGTCCGAACTTGGCCTCGGGCGGGCTTCCTTCGAAGGGTCCGAGCGCGCGTCCTCTGACTTCGGCTTCCCGCGACGGCCAATCGGGATGATGGCTGGCGCGGCTTCTCTCTCCCGCTCTCGCTCTCACTCTCTTTCGCTCTCGATCTCTCTCGCCAGCTCTTACTCTCGCTCTCTCTAGCTCGTGATCTAACTCTTTCTCGATT
>BOPN01000904.1:89129-94129 GCA_017312705.2 Penaeus japonicus | reverse complement strand
TCACGATATAGTAAAACACAAAAAAGATTCCAGCATCATAACAAGTGAATGGAAGAGACCAAGAAAGCCCTAGATATGTCACGTGATGCTCCCTCCCTTTGCAATAAAACCTGTCTGGTGTTTGTGGTCCATACAAGAAAATGGGTACCTTATTTACAACAGTTTTAAGAGAAAAGACACATCACTACCTATTTGCATCGTCTTTCAATATCAATATATATACTTTATTGGCTTACTTTCATAATGATGTGGTGAAACTTTCTTCCTTCCATAGATGTTCTTGACAAAACAAATATTAGTGTGGCATGTTACACATAACATTAACAATATTTAACCATGGGATAAATCAGACAAGATACAGAGGCTACTGAAATCATTAACAATTAAGTGAGATAAATAATGCCAAAACTAAATGGGACAGCCCTTGGCAATAACAATTCTGGGAAGTATTCCTGAAATACCTGAAAAATTGTCTTTGTGCATTCCGGTTTGACATCTTCATCAATTATGTTAAAGTAAAGCAACTTGCCTATATTTTTCTTCTAATTAGAGGTTTATATCTTTCCCAGTGACCATTAACTGGGTAACTATATAAAGATATAAATTCAAAAGCCTCACTTTAGATCTTCATTTGATTGCATTACAACACACCTAAAACTCTTTTGGTTACAAGTGAAAGAAGCCATGATGGATTTCACATTTTAATTCTTTTCTTGTGTTTATCAAAATTACAGTTAATATTAAACCTTTAATCCGGATATTCAAAACAACAGTGTCAATAGTGGTTCATATTTTTATTTGGGAGTGATTCATACAGATAATAGCACTACTTAATGCACCTTTGTACTCACAAGTCAAGTGCTAATATTCCTCATGTAGAGCTCAAACTGATACCCAAGATATATAACATAACATGTGTGACTTTCAGGAGTGAACGGTCCATTAAGATCCCATTCATTGGTAAAGAAAAAATATCTGCAAGTCTCTTGTTATGCTGTTATGCCGTTTCTCCCATAAAGGCTCTTACAGACTCCCTTCCCCTCCCCGCTTCGTCTTAATGGATCGTCTTCCCAACAATGGAGAATTAAAATGTGAGCAATGGAAAAAAAAAAGCAACTTCAAAACTACTTCAAAGTACTTTATCCTCAATGTCTAAAGTAACGTCAAAAACATCAAAATGACCTAGTTTAAAAGTAATAATAATGACGATAAAAACCATCCTTTTTTTTCACTGAGGTTTTGTTGTAATAGACATAAATTCTCGTGGTTTGTCAGGAACAAGAATGCCACTCCTTAGTCAATGCAACTCCCTGCTGACAATGGATGACAAAATTAAATCAACCACTCTTTTATCTCTTACATAACCCCAGCTAGCAGTATATGGTTTGAGAATCTTTCTTCAATTTGTAGAATCACCTTATTCTGCATTTGGCATGAATGAATTTCAGACTTCAGAATTTGATACATATCTCTATATATTTTTTAAGGCCACTGTTTTTTTTTTATGTATCTGCTATGGGATTCCAATTGAATGTGGCACCTGTTGTTTACATTTTCAAAATTAACAAAAAGCTTATTTCATGTTTACTAACACTGCAAAAGAGCAGAATAAAAAATATAACAGTAATGTTGTCCAGTTGGGGGATAGGGTACTAGGCTTATTTACACTTCAAATTCTGCATACCCCAATTTACTGCCAAGTACTTGAATCATCTGCTTGTGTGGGGAAAATAAATGCTGGTTGTACTCTCTACATCATTGACCTGTCATTCATCTTCATAGTAACTTCAAAATTCAGGTAACCAACATTGCATCCCTAGAGAAACAAGTCAATTTCTAGCTAATGCTTCTTGATCATCATGGATATCCTCAAGATAATAATAATAAGATTCAAGATAACAAATTTTTCATCATCAAATATTAACACTTAACAAATTAAATAAACATATGAGGACACATGAATGAATTACCTCTTCCTAATAATCAGCAAATGAACAACTGCCCCTTTACATAGGTAAAAGTCCTGTGCAGCTGGGCAATTGTCCTTTTTACATCAAAAACATTTACTACCATCATCATTCTTTGGTCAAACCTCTTCAAATTGCCTCACCAGACATGCTTACTTTTATAAACACCTCAATTTGAGGATACTACAGATACTTCCTTTAGCCTCTCTTCTACTGGTAAGAGTTTAAAGAGATTAGACGGAACCTTAGATAACGTTAAGTTTCTGTTCCTTATTCTTTATCCAGAAAATTGTTCAAACACAAGAAGCCCGGTCTAGAGCCGTAGGTACTACAACAGTAAGGTAAACCCTTTTAAGACACTTTTTTACAGTTTTTGAGAAAACACTCAAGACTTCAATACCTGCTCTAAACAAAAAAAAATAAAAACTTTTGGAAGCTAAACTTACCTATAAAGATAATAAAATACTCAAATAAAATACTTAAGCATAATATTTTCTATGTGACTTACACATCAGAATAGTTCTAAACATTGGGTGAATTTAAAATAAAAACTCAACCAATGTATACAAAAAAAAAAAAAGTTCTCAAATGGCTTGATATCTGGCTCATCACTTCCAGTCAGTGCCGTGAAACTTTTTATTTTTCAGGAATACCTTTGGATGTTATCAAAAATATACATTATATACACATGCTTGGCAAATAAAGCCTAGTCCAACACATGCCATGCTAGCATTTAATACACTTAGAATACACAATGCTCAAAATATATCTCTTGCACTGCTTAATGCCACAGTGATGACTTGAAGGGGTAACTCTTACTCATGTATCATGTACGGCTCACACAAACCAGCTTTACACCATAGTACATACCAAACAGGGCTTAAAGTAAAAGATGATATCATATGGATTGATCATTAAATTGCCTTATGTCTAAAACTCACACTTACTGATCTAGTCAAGGTTCGAGTCTCTAGTTCACACAGTCTAGAGATTAAGCTTACTGATCTGGTCATTATTAATCCAAAGGTTAAAGTAAAATTAAAATAAAAAAAGGGAAAAAAAAATTATCTGTCAATCTGTGTAGCCTTATCCAAGTATCATCTAAGCCTCAAAAATACAGCTCTAGCCACATACAACATTTTGAGTCCAAAGATACCAATCGCGCAGCACAGTTGAAGCCTCGCTTAAGTACTAACTAGGGGCTCAAACCTGCTGATCTGTATACATTTTGCCTTTATTTTCTCTCTCTCTCTCACTCTTTCTTTTTCTCGTTCAGCTTTTTGTTAATGGACTCGTGTTTTCTTTTCCCCTTTTGCTGGCCTCTTCCTGAGGACCGTCGACTGAAAGATAAAAGCAAGGAGGAACTTGGTGAACTTTTTGGAGGAACTTGGTGAACTTTTTTTATCATTATTATTACTTGAGTATAGAGAAATCATTAGAGCCCACATTGGGTAGCCTCTCATAATGCTAACTTATGTTTATTAACAAAATACTGTAGCTTGGAACTCAATCATATCCCTGAGTTAATGCTTCTGGTTACTTTAAGGACAAGCAAATCTTTAATCATTCAAATTCCAACTCCTTAAGATGGGACTTCATTACATTACTCTTAAAGGGTCACTTCATTAGATTGGACTTGAGAATTTGGTGTGGATTCTCAAACAATTTCAAATTCAAATGGTTGGTTAAATAGCTGGGAATTTTTCCATTCACAGTCACATGGGCAGTCCCTAATGTTACTCCCCATTCCCTTAAAAAAATGAGGAAAGTGGGTTGATATTTTCTTTAAATATATATGTAAAAAAAAGTATTTACTACTAAAAATTATTTACACACATGCTGTAAGAGTTGTGAATGCCAAACAAATAGACTAAAAATATGTATTTCCAACTCTTACTAGAAAATAAAATCATTAAAAAAAGGTTTACTCCTCTAATGACAATTTACTAAAAAATAAATTAATGCATCACATGAAATTTAGTTAATGCAAGGAAGTAGAGTTTCTGACTGGATCAAAACTTGATAGTTAATCTTTTCAACACAAAAATAAGTGCTGAAATAACACAGGTATCTCATGTCATCATAAAAACTAATCATACTTTGAGCCTTAGATGATAGCGCTTCAATAAGGCTCATTTCCCACAAAAGAGGAACAGTCCACCCTTGAAATAGAGGGGAAAAAAAAGGAATTCCAAGTCTTATAACCAAGGAAAATCAACTTGAAAACATGTAAAAGTAAAGTAAAAATAATAAAAAATAAAAGAAGCTGGATGAAAATAGGGTAGACTGTGCCAAGAAAAAGCCTTATGTGGAGCCTACAGAGAAGGCTGAATATGAATCTCTCCATCTTGACCAACCCACAAGAATACCCCCACCCCCCTTAACCCCCTACCCCCCAGCCTACTTACTGTGATGGGTTGGATCTCGGACCAAAGAGATTTTACTTTCCTCTGTGATGCCTGATCTGTGGCAAGCATCATCAAATTCTGCCACCTTTTCGGCAAACATGGAGTCCCATTCTTGACTCTCTGGCACCACAAACAACAGCTGAAAGAAGGGAGTCTCCTTTGTGTTCATATGCTTCATCAAGTCTTTATTTCATCTGGTCCACCAGTGAATCCCAAGTCCATATACAGTATCAAACAATGTCTATGTTGGAATAAAGGTATCATTTTAAAAGACAAATCATTATATATAAATATGTGGCATTAAGTCAATAATAGGACAGATGATACTGGCAAGAATGGCAACAAAGATTTTATAATCTATCAGTCTCTTGCCTTTACACCAACGCTTACATTATCAAGACTCACAACGCATGCAACTGCTTTCAACTCAAACAATACAGGTAAGCATTAACATTCATTCTAAAATTTAGTATCACTTTCTTTTGCAATCTTATTGTATAGCCTAATTTTTTTCTCCTTTACATTTAACCAAGCCTAGTGTCTTAATATTTTCTCAATCATTCTACAAATGCAACAGTCGACCAAATTCACTTGAATTCATTCCGTTTTTTTCTCATTTTCTTCA
>BOPN01000904.1:79129-84129 GCA_017312705.2 Penaeus japonicus | reverse complement strand
TATATGCAATTCTTATTCAATAACACCCAACTAGTCAAATTTAGTCAGCTTTCAGATCCAGGTATGCAAGTGGCAGGAAAAGTACTTTAAAACATGGAAAAAAACACATACAGGCAATAATTAAGCAAGAAATTTTAGTCATATTGAGTACAATGAAACTGTAATGATTACAATGAAAACTTTAGAGTTTGCACCATTTATTCAGCAACAAGCCCTTCTGTATTCAGCTGGGTCACAATTTCATACATTCATCATATCACCGGGATGTCATCATCCGAAATTGCGTACTTTAAACTCCCACACTTAAAAAGCATTTTTTATATATATATACATACACAATGATGGGAACAACACATTAAATACAAAGACGATCTTCCCACAACCACACATCTAGCGTGTATGTCACAGTAGAAACAGAATGCTTATCTATCCATGAAGAAAACTTTCAATTTCAAAGACTTTTTCCTTTTTTTAATAAAGCAATGTACTTTCCTTCACCTTACTTTCTCACTAATGTATTTGTAAAGTAAATTCATATGAGTAATGAAAGGAAAATGTGAAATTGTCTTTCCCTTGGGAATAGTGAAACAGTAAAGGCAGAGAATCAAAAGTAAAATTAACACCCTATCCAATTATAGCAAAGAGAAGAGCAATAACAGAAATGCAGAAGAGAAAAATTTGAGAAAAAAAATAAGCCTAGAAAGCAAGGAAGGAAGAACTGAAGAAAAACAGGAGAATGATAGGAGTGACAGTAGAGACGGGAGAATAGTACAGAAATAAGTTTACAAAATCAATGAAAAGACCCTATTCAAAGAAGATGGACAAAAATGTAAGTAAAAAATAAGTGGCACAAATAAACAATTCGCTCTGTTCACTCACTCTCTTATCATTACTATGCTTTTATCCCATTCATGTGGAGATCCAACCCATAACATAGCAGGGTTTTGCCTAAATGCTGAACAAGATTTAGTATTTGAGAAATAGTTTATATCATTGATAGATACCACTGGTTATTAGGATCCCACAAATCTTACTGAGGCCTGTATCTTTTCAGTGATATTTTTTCTTATTGAGGCTTTACACAGAAAAATAAACTCTGTTCAGCCACTCTAATGCTAATGGGCTAGGAAACCCAAAATATAATTCTTAGTTTGTATTACTGAGCTTCACCAGAGAACTGCACATCAATTTACTTCAGCCATTTCCTGACACATCTTGTAAAAATGAGACAATCCAGAACAATGCCCATATTCAGTTTATGCATACCTTAAACCTGCTGTAAACTAGATCTGCTTTGAGCCGGACTTCATCATCATATTTGTATCTCCGACACTGTAACAAGAAACAAAATAATTCTCCATAAGTCTCCATAATTCTAAAATGTAAGTAATATATGTGTACATATACAAAAAGAATATCAGCATATCATACAATAAAAGAAAAAAAATCTGCAACAGAGAAAATAAAAGACTCACCTTTTTTATGGCATCAACAACATGAGGATTCTTCTTGAGCATTAACCCAGATATAACCAATTTAGACATGCGCTCAAGGTAGTTTTTGGCATCTTCTTTTCGTGGGTTTGTCACAGATAGTGCCTCTCTTATCTTTTGATCTAGCTCCAATAATTGAGCCTCCATATCTAGAGTTCTGAAGGTATTAATGAAAATTACCATTAGAATTTAAAACATATGACCCACTGATAATGCAAGGTTCATAAAAAAATATATTTTGTTAATAACTGATTGCCTTATCATCTTTGAAGTACTGTATTCTCACAATATAATCAAGCAAACAGATAAAAGGGAAATAAAACATTTAAGAAACATTCTGAAGGGGTTATTTGAAGATCAATTTATGAATTATACATTGGAGTTTCTTAAATATGTAAAGTGATTCCATTTGAAGAGTTTCTGATGGATACCTTATGATTGCTGCCTTCACTTTATTCTATGAATATGAAAAAGCATGTATAGAGATGAAGAGCTGCATTGAAAACATTGTTTGATAAATATATTACCATAAATCCATTAAGAGAAAAACTTACTTGGCTTTGCAGGTTTCTGTATATTTTCTATTTTCTTCTATGATGGCTGTGTGTGTTTCTTCTTTCTCATTGGCCTTTGTTAACTCTTTTAGTTCATCGGCATTTAGAGTACCAGATTCTAAGTCAGTTTTCAGTTTAAGGAATGTCTGCTTACTTGCTAGATCACTCTGTAATGAAAAAATGTGATAAGTGCCAGAGTAGAAAACCAAAAAGAACTGTATCTTCACTGTGGAATATAAATATATGTAAAACTTCACACATTTTTTTGCCATTTCAAGAATGTAACCTAAAAACACTTTACTCCTAAACAAGCACACATTTGTTCAGAATGATGATTTCATGATAATTAGAGATGGGAAATGAAAATCCTTTGAATTTTTTTTCATATTTTCTTTTTCCCACACACTTATATAAGATGGTATTTACATATATTGACTATTTAACCTATGCATTTTTTTATCTATTCAACTATGATATTTTGAAATTATATATTGAAATTCTCAAATTATTTACTTCACCAGCTCTCAACTAAATGAAATGTGTGAAACAGCAAGATGTGTAAAAAAGTTTAAAGAGAGCATCTTATTTCCTAAATTTTGAACAGATCTTTTTCACTGTTTCATGTTATTTGCATATGTGCAGTAAACATATAATCAAAATTTGAATCATTCTGGAGAAATATTATACAAGTTAAGATAGAAATACATATTTTGGAGAAAAAAAATCCAACTGTAAATGCACACAATTCTGGTCCAATTGTACTCATTTAGTTTTTCCTTAGTATTTATGCAATGGCCTTCAAGCTTTGGGAAGCCTATTTTATATATCACATTTCAAACTATTGATTTTTTTTTCACTCTTTTCATACTTATTTGATGGCCACTTGGATAGCGCAGTAGTCACCATGCCAGCCATAATGAACAATATCACTCTTGTTTCTTATAGTATTCTGTCCACTCTTTCCTTCCCCCCTTTTTTTACAACTCTAATTGGCCAAAATATACATATTCATTTCAAATAAACACCAAGAGTTACATTTCATTCCTTTCTCGGGTATCACAAGGTTCCTTTGGGTGTTTCAATAATAGTCTATTTTTTAAAAACTGTTTGTTCTTCAGCTTTAACCCACACTGGACGGGTGGTACAGTACTGTACCGCTCATTCAAAAGCCCAGTGGCCGGGCGGCACAGTATTGTGCCAGCCATTCAATTGATTTAGGCCTAATAATTCGAACGCCCCGGCATTGGGACATTCAAGGCTAGAATTCCCCCGTCGTGGATGGGTTAAAGTAAGAAATAGGGCCCTAATATTTTTGGGAGTCTAGAAATGTATTTCATCTTATATATTTAGATTCCCCAATGACATTTTGAAAATTTACACTGAACTTCAATTCAGCTTCCCATAGTCTGACCATAAACGGTTTAACTATCTTACCAATTTAGGGACCTGTCAATGAGTGATCCAGGCATCACTGCCTGACAGCCAGCACAAGAAGTTTTTTTCTTATTTGCTTAATATTTTGCACATCATGATTTCAAAGTTGTATTTATTGATACACCCAAAGGTGCCTGGCTCCCTCCCTAATTAAGACATCAGTTCCTAATGGATAAAAAGTATCAAAGGCATTTTCTACCACCCTGTAGCCAGATTTCATAAGAAATTCCCTGCAGAATCAAAGGATCCTGCCAGTCTTAACTTCAACCTGTAAAATGTCCTGCCTTGTGACTTCCTCCTGATACAGTCCATTTCGTCTTGTAATTTTTTGGGGTCTTTGCAGGACTTGCTTCTCACAACCTTCTCACAAACAATTTTGCCATCTTTATGGATGGCCTGTAAGCTCTAACTCCCTAATGCATGAAAACCAATGGTTTCTAACAAAAAAAAACATATTATACGGTCTCTTCCACTGGCATGAGGGATAAATACTCCCTTCTATCTCTCTTCATATCATCTTGTAAAATAATTCACAATGCATAAATATTTCAACATTTTTTTGTAAAATCAGACACTCCCCATAATATCATACTGATGTTGACAGGTCTTGGGACAGCTCACTACGATCAAGCAGCCTTTTACAAGATCACACACTGTTAGGTGATTTCAGTTGTTGTTTACCAGGTATCCACATTCTGCATTTTCACAAAAGTGCTTAAAAAGTTTGCAGAAGGCTGTAGCTTCACATGCAGATACAATGCACCATTCTCCTATACCACCAAGTGTACCTTGACAAGTGTAGCCAAAATTCTAAACCCTTAACCCACTGTGGACAGATGTCATGACATACATGATGTAGGAGCTTTGGTCTAACGACGGGCATAATGACGAACATGACGTTCGGGGATTTTGGGTCACTGTGCTATTTTATTGCACTATAAAAAAGGAGTGAGTGATGATGGCAACTGCAGTCATATTTACTGTAATTACTGTAATATCAAGCTAACTCAATGTCCAAAACCTAGATGGCACCACTTTTTCCTAGCACCAGCAGGAAAGAGAGCCTTGAATGGCACCCATCCACAGTCTCTAGTAAGCACTATCTTTATAAGAGCGATGGCACACACTAAGTTGATGACCTCTTGCTCTAAAGTACCACTGATGAAGGTTGTGCAGACAGAACGAGAAGAGGAAGGTGACTCAATCCATACCCAGTGTCTAAAATGTGCTCCTGTGCCAATATGGATGCCTTTCACTGTGGCACTCAGTCACAAGCTCAGGTTTCATTCCTATTCCCTACTTCTTCATGTTATCTTTATTGCAGGTGGTTATGTGTTTCGTATTCATTCATGACAGCACAAAAATACGAAAAAATATAGTTGCTTTTTGTCCTCCCATAAAACAGCAATACTTCTATCACACTGAGTATAAAGAAAATAATGAGCTAATATGGATCATATAATAAAATTTTAGTCAACTGCAACACTGATAGAGCCTGTCATATGGCACATATAAGTCT
>BOPN01000904.1:66629-74129 GCA_017312705.2 Penaeus japonicus | reverse complement strand
TAATGAATATGGCAAAAATGTTCACTCAATTATCAATTGCATAGAGGAAGGCCCTTATGATTTATCAGTTGAAAAGAAGCTAGCAGGCACTTCTACAGGTGGTCTGTTTTGACCACTTTTCAAAGGAAGTGTAATGTCAATGTCAAATACTTTCACAAGACCAACTGGCTATAAGGTAACTACTTTTTTTGCAACTCTCGAAACAAATAAAACTGAAAAGATTTACAATTTGCTATAATGATGCACATATGACCTAGTAATAATGCTTAGAAAAGGGTCATGAAAGTGAATATCTATTAGACGAAATGACCAAGAAATGTTAGAATGTGTTTTATCCAACGAGCTAGAAGAGCGAAATGTGACATTCATTCAAGATTGTCAATCAAATGTACACGTGAATCATGAAACACGTATGCGAAAAGAAACACACAGATGCCAAAAGAAAATGGCGGAGTATGATGGTACGAAAGAAAGAAAGGAGAGAGAGAGAGCGGGGGAGAGAGAGAGAAAGAGAGAAAGAGAGAGAGAGAGAGAGAGAGAGAGAGAGAGAGAGAGAGAGAGAGAGAGAGAGAGAGAAAGACTGAGAGAGAGAGAGAGAGAAAGACTGAGAGAGAGAGAGAGGGGGGGGAGGGGAGGGAAGACAGAGGAAGAGGAAGAGGAAGAGACAGAGGAAGAGGAAGATACAGAGGAAGAGGAAGAGACAGAGGAAGAGGAAGAGGAAGAGGAAGAGACAGAGGAAGAGGAAGAGGCAGAGGAAGAGGAAGAGACAGAGGAAGAGGAAGAGACAGAGGAAGAGGAAGAGACAGAGGAAGAGGAAGAGACAGAGGAAGAGGAAGAGACAGAGACAGGAAGAGGAAGAGGAAGAGGAAGAGGAAGAGGAAGAAGAGGAAGAGGAAGAGGAAGAGACAGAGGAAGAGGAAGAGACAGAGGAAGAGGAAGAGACAGAGGAAGAGGAAGAGACAGAGGAAGAGGAAGAGACAGAGGAAGAGGAAAGAGAGACAGAGGAAGGGAAAGACAGAGGAAGAGAAGGAAGAGACAGAGGAAGAGGAAATGGGAGAGACAGAGGAAGAGGAAGAGACAGAGGAAGAGGAAGAGACAGAGGAAGAGGAAGAGACAGAGGAAGAAGAAGAGACAGAGGTAGAGGAAGAGACAGAGGAAGAGGAATAGACAGAGGAAGAAACAGAGGAAGAGGAAGAGACAGAGGAAGAGGAGGAGGAAGAGGAAGAGACAGAGGAAGAGGAAGAGACAAAGGAAGAGGAAGAGACAAAGGAAGAGGAAGAGACAGAGGAAGAGGAAGAGGAAGAGACAAAGGAAGAGGAAGAGACAAAGGAAGAGGAAGAGGAAGAGGAAGAGGAAGAGGAAGAGGAAGAGGAAGAGACAGGAAGAGGAAGAGGAAGAGACAGAGGAAGAGGAAGAGGAAGAGGAAGAGGAAGAGGAAGAGGAAGAGGAAGAGACAGAGGAAGAGGAAGAGACAGAGGAAGAGGAAGAGACAGAGGAAGAGGAAGAGACAGAGGAAGAGACAGAGGAAGAGGAAGAGACAGAGACAGAGACAGAGACAGAGACAGAGGAAGAGACAGAGGAAGAGACAGAGGAAGAGACAGAGGAAGAGACAGAGGAAGAGACAGGGACAGAGACAGAGACACAGAAAGCAAAAGAGACAGAGAAAGAGAAAGAGAAAGAAAGTGGAAGAGGAAGAGGAAGAGAAAAAGAAAAAGAAAGAGGAAGAGAAAAAAAAGAGAAAGAGGAAGAGAAAAAGAAAAAGAAAGAGGAAGAGAAAAAAAAGAGAAAGAAAAAGAGACAGAAAGAGACAGAGGAAGAGAGTGTTCCTCCTAGTTTTTGACAGCCATTCCACAAGTGTTACAGATAACAAAGACACACCTAGTGTGGTATTGCCATGAACGCTAAGGATAGGACCTTAGGGGTTACCCTGTTTAACTCCAGGGATATGCACTGTCCATTGTTTATGCAGGACATTCTACAAGTGCTTAATCACCAAGTGGTAATTAGTGGGCCTATATGATCTCAGCTGTTTACCCCATTCATTGATTTTTTGGAAAAACAGGTTTGATTTCCATTTCAGTTATCATCTTTAGTAATCTTGTTATATCAATCTATCACAATGTTAATAACACTAATAGTATAGGAAGTCCACTTTTTTTCTTTTTTTTTAATCAAGGAATGGAGTGATATCAATTTCTTGGTGATTAAGCAATAGTGAAATCATGTGTAAAAATAATAATAATAATAATAATAAACCAAAATCTTCAAGGACAGTACAAGTATACGCAATTCCCTGCTCAAACAGGTCAGCAGCACCCAAAAAGGTTGTCTATTTCCAAAAATCAATGATCATCATCATCAGAGAAAGCTACAGCAGCCTAATGAACCTTCAAAATTTCAAAGTGTTAAATAAAACAGCAAATGATATATGAATTCTTCCCACTCTAGGAACATCATCTCTACACACCCAGAAGTAAATAATTTTGCATACATTTTCTTAAGTTGTGAAGGCAACACGACAACCCAAAAACTCAATAACCCAAACAGAAACTCACTGTTGGGGTGGGCATTTCCTCTGGCACTGCAGGCGGCTCTGCTGGCGTGGCTTCCTCAGACCCGGAGAGGGAGAGTCTTTTTCTAGGCGTGGTGACTGGTGCACTGGGAGTACTTTTGACTGCATTGCTAGTTTTGGTAATTGATGGGGTGCTTGCATTTTCTGTAACTGTGATAATGTACATCATAACATCTTTCTTCTCTTAAATATTTTGTTAATATCATAAATACTAGCAACTATAGATACCATTTAAAAACCTTCTCATTTACTATTATAATGTAATTATCTATTTAAAAAAAGTAATTTTTATATATGGTCATTCAAATAAGATAAAATATTTGATTTGAAAGAATACCATTCTTGTTTTTACTAGCTACTGGCAAAAGCTGTGATTTTGTTCTGTACTGTAAAATTTTATTCTTATTTCTCACAGCAGTAATCATACACCCTCCTTCTTATGTTTTATATTTGACCATTAAATCAATTTATCTTAACCCAGTCACGACGGGGGCATTCCAGCCTTGCATGTCACAATGCCGGGGTTTTCGAACGCTTAGGCCTAAATCAATTAAATGACTGGCACCATATGGTGCCACCCGGCAACCGGGCCCTTGAATGAGCGGTACCATAGTGTACCACCCATCCAGAGAGGGTTAATATTAAGTTGCCACATCACTGAATGTAAGCTTTGTGAGGTTCAGTCTCTATTCCACTTTTCAAGATTCTACAGTGAAGAATGTTTCCTTTCACACTCTTCCTATCTCTTTATATCCCTCTCACCATCTAATTAGACATCATATTAATAATCTACAAAATATTTCATACTAGCATCCTACCTGGAACAGGAGTGGAAGGTGTTCCTGCTGCAGCAGATGGTGGGCGGGAAGCATCTTCACCTTCATCTAAAAACTTTTTAGGCTTAATTAGCCTCCCACTTCGACTAACTTGAGGTTCCAATGATTCTCCAGATTGCTGTAATATAAAAGAAAATACATATGCTGAAGATAAATATAATACTAAAAATACCTTTGTTCCTGTTGTTACTACCTTCCTTTAGTAAATTACAAAAGCAGTCTCCAAACTTTACAGGTTGCATAAATGGCTCCATGCTACGAGTGATTACAAGCATCCCCTCTAACTGCCACTTGTACTTTCCACATGTCAACACTGGTAACATGATAGCATACTTATTATATCTTCAACAGAATCACATTTCATCATATTAATTTAATCATGAAATTTAATCTCATCAGTCAAGCTTCTGTATTTAACTGCCATTGTTTGCATTACATCTTAAACTCACATTCCATCCTTCTAGCCTTTTTGTTGTTGTTATTGTTGTTGTAAGGAGTAGCACAATTGTACAGGTCTTATTGCAAATGCTTAACCTTAAAATTGTAATTTCAATTATAAGAGGTTTAATCTCAAGCTATTTTTTAATACTGACTTCACTTTATAACAAGAGATGCAGAAGAATGTTCTTTACAATTTTTTTAAATCTGAAGGTTTTTTTCTAATTTCTATTTACATCGCACAGCATGGCTTTTCAAGTTTTCATCTGGAATTTAGGGTTTAACCAAGTTTTTCACACAAGAGTGAACTATCTTTTTTCATATTCTGCAACAGTGAAATTTCTAAATTCTAGGTTATATAAACAAAGTTTCTATAGGATCACTTAAACAAACAAGGTTTCCAAACAAAAACTAGTTAAATATAATACACCTTCAGAATTGAACATCCTCATTCACCCTCTTATGCATTCAAATCTGCTCACTGAAAAATCTAAGGCATACAGAATCAGCATCAAAATAAGCAGCACTATTTCCAATCCCTGTTGAAAGTTGTTTAGGTTCTAAAGTAATGCTCAGCTTTGCTATGTCACCAATGGATAGAAGAAATAAAGTGTAATGATATTTCCATACCAGATTACCAACATATCCCTGGAACTCCAAGCCAATGCTTTAGAACATGATATGAGTTAATGATTAAGGCAGCTATCAGGGAAATATCTCAGAGAGAAGCTGTGTGCACTTACTATAATGCAGTCGTGAGTGAACTCGGGCAATGATATGCTCCATCATAAGAGGGTTACTTTTGTAGTCAAGATATATACTACCACTTTGTTAACAATCAGGTATACCTCCTTATGTTAAAACAATTAATAAATAGTTTCTCAAATCCCTACAAGTTTAAATACAGCCATAATGCATACCTGTTTTGGAGTTTCTTTTGGAGTTTCTTTAGCTAAAAGTTTTGACTGTTTAATATTTTCTTTTGGGGTTTGCTTTGGAGTTTCTTTGGGAGTTTTCTTGACATCAGACGATGCAGCTTTCTTGGCTGGTGTCTCTAAAGCTATGTCGGAATCTTGCCTTTTTCTTTTTCTTCCAGGTTTTGCACCTAGAAATAAAGATATTAACTGATTAGTTTTCCATTCTAACTATTCCTAGTTAATGCCATTCAGCCTTCAACTCTATAATATCCTGTTCCTTTTCTTGTATAATTCTCCTTAAATTTTGTGACTAATTTTTCATATGACTGTGGCATGAGTGACTATTATATTATTATACTGTACTATGATTTATAAACTCCAAAATAAGCTTGATGATATAATATTTTTTAATGTATTTTTATTTTCCAATACTTATAGACAAAATATTACAGGAAACTATAGCACCTGTATTTCCCACTTCTGTACATCTCACATTCTCAAAACTCAAATTCATAAATCAAGATAAAAAATGGGCAATTTATTAGATATATTTTAGTCTCTGTTTCAAGCACTTTAAAATATAAACATGTTTATAATGAGTTCTATAACAATAAATGTGAAAAGTTTATTTATATCTATAAACTCTTGTGATGCCCACTGGTCCCAGGCACTCCTTTATTCATCTCTAAACTCAAGGAATAACCAATCTCAAACCTATTCCACTTCTTCTCACTTCAATAAGTGAAAAGGATAGAAAACAGGAAGAGAATATCCAAGATTATCAAACCACACGCACCTTTCCCTGCGGACTCATCAATAACTAAATCCCCTACATCCTCATCGGACTCTTCAGACTTGACATCTGTCGTCACTGCCGGTGTCGAGCTCAGAGACTTTCTGCCAGGCTTGGCTGCAGGGGTTTTCGGGGTGCCAGGCAAGGAGGCGGAGGACACATCTGGTGGTATTGGCTGCGAGGATAGAGTTGACATTTTAAGGGCTATGATTGTTGAAAAACCAAGGCTTTTGTATTGTAATTACAAAAATACACATCATAACAGCATTCATTCTACTAATGGCATAATCTTTGCCAAGAAACTGTTGCAGTGAACAAGATGATGAAAAGAGGGGGAAGGGAGGAAAGTTGCATAAAAAAGAAGAGACGAAATTAAAACTTACAACAGAAAAAAGATGGAATTAATACTGAAGATGGAGAAAAGGAAAAAAGAGCTAATCTTTAATTCAATGTTAGTAACTGCATGTGTATCTGGACCAATATCAAATCTAGACATAATGATTTGGAATACAAAGCCTAAGGATACACTTACATGTGAAATAAGATTTAATGTATTAGATTTATTTCTTCTACAGCTACAAATTTCTAATTTTATCTTAGATATTATATGCACTGATCTTACAAATATAAAAATCTTCCAAGGCATTTTTGTTGAAAGCTATCATCTTTTCCAACCCATTCACCAAAAGCTAGAGCAATTACAATCAAGACTTACCAAGAAGTGCCTCAAATTGACTTCTAGGTCATGTGAAACTTACTATGCTTGGGTCTAGATTTGGGTTATTTATTATCTGCCACAGGCCCTCATTGAAGCCTTTCCTCTTCTGTGGTTTCCCAAACTTCTCTACATGGGTGGAGTAAGGGAATAGGTCATCTGGCTTCAGCAAAGCCCTGAAAATAAATTATGAAATATAATACATACGAACCTATTAGTATTAATCCTTCTTCAAGGTATAACTTCATTCAACAGTTAAATAATAAAATAAATCCCAAAAACTTCAGTTTCTCAATGATAGAAGGGAATATCTTCTCTAATGGCACAGCCATGAAGTTAATCCCACTTGATCAACCAAATATAATAATATGTAGGTATGTTTTCCTTTCATTAGCATAGCCCCTATGTTCATAACATTCGACCAAAAGTAAACAATGGTACAAAATATGAATATGCTAATTCATTTCCGACTTAACATAGCATTTTCAAATTAGCAACAAACAAACAAAAAAAAGAATAATATGCATTCACATGCTAAATTATGAATCAGCACAAATAACAGTGTCTGTGTTAATCGCACAGCCTTTCTTATCTATTCGAAAGTCTGTCGGCAAGACACAATTTGCTCTCAGCTCAGATGTATTTTGACAGCAATATCTTCCTGATGCCATTTTATCATGAGCTTAACTTCATGCAAAACCTCCAACAATAATGGTTTGGACTACTTACGTTTCATATGTCCCATAAAACAGAACTGGATACTTTTTTAATGGTTTGCCTGCTGGATCTTCTTCATAGGGCTCAATCTGGAAGAAACAGCATTAATCACAATAAATCAATACCTTCTATTAACTAAATTAAAAACTAACCATGCTTTTCAAATCAATATTCATCCTATCCTAAATAAGTAAAATGTACTAATTTGGGTAATTATCTAGAAATGGACATAATCATTATAATACAATCCCTTATCAAAGTCCACAGGTGTATCATGATGCCATAACCTCATGAATTGTACTCCAGCAAAGATCAATAAAGAAAAAGCTTTTAGACCTTCTAAGCAATTCATCATCAAATAAGGAGGTTATTTACTTTCGCCTGAGTGCAGAAGCCAGGGTAACATGAAGTGAGATATTACTCTGATATTAATAACACCATTTCTCTATATGCAGTGTTTTTTGTTATTTACCAAGAAAATAATATAAGTAATTTACATCAATGATATCTTC
>BOPN01000904.1:39129-46629 GCA_017312705.2 Penaeus japonicus | reverse complement strand
TCTCTCTCTCCCTCTCTCCCTCTCTCCCTCCTCCCTCCCTCTCTCTCCCTCCCTCCCTCTCTCTCTTTCTCTCTTTCTTTCTCTCCCTCACCTTCCCTCCTCCCCTCTCTCTCCCCTCTCTCTCCCCTCTCTCACTCCCTCCCTCACCCCACTCTCACTCCCTCTCTCTCCCCTTTCTCCCTCCTCTCTCTCTCCTCTCTCTATCCCCCCGCTCCCCCCTTCTCTCTCTCCTCTCTCTCCCTCCCTTTATACATTGTAAAGGAGTTATGTAAACAAACATATGCAACTCATGCCATGAACTGTTTCTTTTTAATTTTACTTCTTATGTCTTGTGATACAGAATATATAATCTTGACTCTATATCTTTGTATATTCTTTTATTCTGATTTACCATGAGGAGAAGTAGATTGTACGAAGTTGTCATGTGGTGAGTCAAGTAGTCGAAACCAAGCATAGATCTATTTTGACTCGTTGATGCTGGGTTTACATGTATACATCCTCTGTTCACTGTAGTTCTGTTTCATTTTTATTTACTAAACCCTAGGTAGTTCCACAAGCACTAATTAACCAAGGAGTGAAGTTGGCAGGCCTACTTGACCTTGCCTGTTTACCCCATTCCTAGAATTTTCCTTGCTGCCATTATTATTGTTATGGATCTTTTGATAATGATGGTAATGAAGATGAAAATAATGATGATAATAGTAATAATAATGATTATGATGATAATGATAATAATAGTATTGATAATAATGATGATAACAGAAATTATTATAACAGTAATAGTACTAAAAGAAATTGAAGTTTTTTTTTTTTCCTTTCTTTTGAAAAGTCAATGAGTGGTATAAATAGGAAAGCTATTTGTACTAATTCACTCCTTGCTGACCAGGTGCTTTTGGAACCATCCATGTGTAACAAGAATAGAATCAAATGAAATCATTGTGGACAATGCATGTCTCTTGCAACACTTGGTTAAGAATATTGTGAGTCTGATGTTGAGTATATGTTGCACATTGTGTTCATTTGCCATAAGCAAAAAAGAGAGAAAGCCCTTTTTTGGCATGTGTGGCCCTTGGTAATCTTCATGTATTGACAACTATTTGATATTAATTTTTGTATATAGTTTGCATATGAAGTTTGAGAATGTTCTAGGAACATTGTCATGCCTAAATTACTGAATAGACTTGGGTATTCCTCTACTCTCCCATATGTTTACTGTGAGGTGTCACAGAATACTGTGAATGCTGTAAGGAACTGTGCTAGACAGAATTCTACTCTAAGGATATATATATATATATATATATATATATATATATATATATATATATATATATATATATATGTATATTTATATATATATGTATATATATATATATATATATATATATATATATATATATATATAAATATATATATATATATATGTGTGTGTGTGTGTGTGTATATGTATATATATGTGTATATGTATATGTATATATATATATATATATGTATATTTATATATATATGTATATATGTATATATATATATTATATATATATATTTTTTTTTTCATTGACAGAGCTCAACAAGAACCCTGTAGAAGGATTTTCAGCAGGACTAATTGATGACAACGACATCTACAGATGGGAAGTCTTAATCATAGGCCCACCAGATACACTATAGTAAGTCTATTTATTTTGTTATTAGCATTTATATGTTTTTGTTTTTTTTTGCTTTGAAAATATTCGTTCTGATTTTTATGTATATGTATGTGCTTCTGCCTTGAAATGTAATTAAAATTATATTTTTAACAGTAATACTATTTTGACCCTTTTCCTGTTATTAGTTCACATCACTCACTCTTGCCAGCATTTTGGTCACTAAAGCAGGGTGTACTGTAGATGATACTGAATTTCAACAGTAATTACCTATGCATTAAATTACAAAGATAAAAATTTGTTTGGTGCATTTTGTCTTTTTTATTGATAATTTCTTCATATTTCACAGGTCACCTTGAACAGTTTCATTTATGAATATGTTTTGACAAACCTGCTCAGCAATGAGAGCATGGACATAAAGATCATCCATTTAACTTCATTAATTGATGGTGTTTCTTCTGATGAGGTCATTTGGTTTTGATTTAGTGGAGGATACACAAACTTTTTATTAAATGAAATTGCACAAGCTATTTTAAGTGAGAAGTCAGTGAATGTAACTGCTTTTGATTTTGGCAGAACAGGTCATACAGTATACCACGTAGTTCTGCTAAGGAAATGTGAAGTTTGCCCAACATTGAATCTTGTAGGCCCATATTTTCTGATTGTGTGTAATGCGTGCATGTGTGTGTGATAGGTCATGCTTAATTAAATTCTTTGTTTGCCCTCCAACTTCCATTTTCTTGTTTGTTTACTTATAGTGATGCAAGTTGAATGTTATTAATACTTATATTTTTTTTCCTCTCCACAGCGAAGGCGGGTTTTTTAAAGCACATTTAATATTTCCACGAGAATATCCCCTCCGGCCGCCCAAAATGAAGTTTATTACAGATATTTGGCATCCAAACAGTAAGTTCTACAATTGTATGTGATGAATATGGCATAACTTTGTTATAATATTGAAATGATATGAAGATTAGTTAAGAACCTATTATTAGTGCCTTTTTTTTAATTCAATTTCTTTGGTACCATTTTGTATCATTATTATTCCCAATGATAGATGTCCTTTAACCCCCCCAACCCCTCCATTCCTTCATTGCAGTTGAAAAGAATGGAGACGTGTGTATCTCAATTTTGCACGAACCCGGTGATGACAAGTGGGGTTACGAAAAGGCGTCGGAACGTTGGCTTCCAGTGCACACGGTTGAAACTATCCTTATCTCGGTCATCAGTATGCTAGCAGATCCTAATGATGAAAGTCCAGCCAATGTTGATGCAGCAGTAAGATTTTATTTTTGATTATTTTATTTTTATTTTATATTGTTTATTTATTTTTATAAATTTGTTTAATTTTAAAAGATTATTATTATTATATATATATATATTTTTTGGCATTTGTTGTTTCATTATTTATTTGTGTGTTTAGGTATCAGATCAATTATTTGAATTGTACTTAATTATGAAATAACTACCTTTTTATTTATTCATTTCTTATGAAAGTGAATATTGATAGATTATGTTTGTCATTGTTGATACTTGTCCAAATCTTGATATTAACCCATTGCGGACGGGGCACCTAATGACCTAACTGGTCGCCAGAATGAGCTGCCTATGACAGTAGCAGCACTGGCTAAGAATTAGAGGGATGGGGAAAGTCTTTACTCTTCTCCCTGGATAGTGCAGACTAGCCCAACCAATATTTTTCGATAAATCCATCATAAAATGTGGGTTTAGGCTGACTTTGGAACCCTGTAGCTCGGGAACTGGTGCTGTTACAGCCATAATACTTCATGACTGCGTGTGTGATTCAACTATGAGCAGATCCTGATGTTGCGTCATGTACGCATACATTGACACCAGTCTTTTAGGCCTAAGCAGTGCCGACTTGTATGTCATGACACTGATACACAATGGGTTAACCCATTCACGCTGGGGCCGTTCCGGCTTTGCGCGGTCGCAATACCAGGGTTCTCGAACGCATAAGCCTAACGCCTCGAGATTCTGGGTTGCCCGCTCGCTCTACCCGAGCGCGCGGCTTCCCCTCATAGCTCGTCCACGAAAACCACAATACGTGCTATCACGTCAACCGGCATGAATGGGTTAAGAAAAAAATATATAATTTTTTATTTTACTTAGATAGATGAAATGAAAAATAAGTGATATGTAGATGACTAATAAGATATACATCTATAATCTATCACTTTTCACTTGGTTGCTTTACATCACATGTGTCTTTACTCTCATATCATTCAGTGTAATGATTTGGATGAGTATTATTGTTGTTTTTGTTATTATCATCCTCATAATCATTATTATTATTGTTGTATTTAATTTTATTCAGGCTTAGCTCTCAACATAAAAGTATTTTCTGTTTTCATGGTCATTAATGAATATTTCTTTAAATATCAACATTATTGTTAGAAATCAGAAAAGCATTATTAGGTTTATAAAGAATGATGTTAAAATGATTCTTAAAAAAAAATGGAAATAAAATTATGCATGCTTTTTTTTTCTTTTAAATATTTAAAGGAATTTAGAGTACTTTTAAAATTCTAATCAAATACTGATTAGATAATAAATCCATTGTTAGATAAAAAAAGAGATAAAGTCTTCAGTTCTTTTTTTTCCACTGAGAAAGAAGAGGAGTGTTTAGATTTAAAAGTAAAGGTATTTCTAACTGTATAATTTTTAATTGCAGCAAAGGTCTGTTTGACATTAATGCACATTTTTCCTGTGTGTTGCATTGCAGAAAGAATGGCGTGAAGATTACACTAACTTTAAGAAAAAAGTTGCCCGCTGTGTTCGAAGAAGTCAAGAGGAATAGGAGCTGTAGGCTATTAGCATATCCCTGGTATGTTGACTTAAGAGTATTTTAAACTTTGATTATTTTTTGTATGCATTAGATACATATGCAGCCTTGCATACACTTATGTACATATACTCGTACAATCACCCATGTGTTTGTTCATATACAAGCATACTTCCTCCCTCCACATATACCCTCATCTATTTATACACCCCCTCTATATACATCCCCCTCCCTCCATATATATCCCCCTCCATATACACCCTTCCACCCTCTCCATCCACCCCCCTTCATACCATTTGCATTTAGTTACATAAATGATTTTACCTTTGCTTACGTTAATTTAAAGAAATTCCATAATTTCAAAGTTGATATGAATTATATACATTTTTGATTGATTGAGTGTCCATATGTTAATTTCCTATGTCCTTAGTTAGTAAAGGTTTAGATATGTGCAAATTTCAGTTTCAATTTGAGCAAGCAAAAACATGTTAAGGTTTTCATTACCTTGACTGACTTATTAAATGATATATTTTTTATATTTTTTTATGATTGATTTTGAAAGAAATTGTGCATTGTAGACCTCTAACTTGACAAGAAATATGTTTCTTGCCATAGTTCTTATGCATACCAGAATTAGCAGCAACTTGTAGTCTTTACACAAGTCCATGGGGCTGACATGACTTTTATGGTGACTGACTCATATTTCTATTGGGGGAATTATGAAAGAAATTAAATGCTGATTCTCGTAATGAGAATATATGATTTTCAAAATGAGTAGTGCTCATGAGGACTGCAATCTTGTTTCTACACAAATCTGTTTATAGTATAAATAGTTACCCTATGTTTCTGTGATTTAATTTAATTATTCTTTGTTTCTCTTTTTGTCTTTCATTCAATTCTTAGTCTATCTGCTTTCTTCCTCATATTCACAAAAATCCTATATATTGTTTATATTTATTCCAGAGCTTGCTATATCATGACCAAAAAAACATCAACAAAAAGACTAATATATTATCATTATTTTTTTTCACGTTGGCAGGTTTTAAGAAAAGTAATAAAATGTGGTTGCCATTCCCAAGAGACTACCCATCATCTCATGTTTGGACAGCAACAACTGCCAACTCTGTGACTAGCCTGAAAGGAAGTGATAACTGAGATGTCTTGCGGCATCTTGCAATTGTTGGCAGGAAAGCAAAACAAAACAAAAAAACGACAAAAAAAAACAAAAAACAAAAAAAATTAAAGAGGAGGAGTGAAATGGGTCATCCAAGAGTGGCCTTCAAACTTCAAAAGAGGAAATGGATGGATATTGGTTGTTCAAACACGTTGATAAACAAATCTGTAAAAAATAGTAAATAAATAAATAAAAAAACAAAAGTGTCCAGAAATTCACTAGAAAGACGGTAAGAAGTGTGCTCATTGTGTGTTGGTGGTGCGTGAAACTGGGACCAGATGCTAAGACTTGCGAGTGAAGCCGAAAGAAGGAGCCTTTGGCAACCTTGTGGCATTACGTCTGATCAGGGTCACATTTAAATGTCTGGTCAGGGTCACATTGTGAATCATAATTAAGGTCAAACCTCATTAACTTCCCCAGTGAGAAACGAATGAGAAGAGGAGAGGAAAAAAGTAAATACTGAAAAGTTAATAGCCATATCTTAGACATTGACTTCACCAAGTTGTGTCAAAGCAAGGCCTCAAACTCACATATCCTCTTAAAAATAGGCCCATTACCAGCTAAGACATTCAAGTCCTATTTTTTTTCCCCTTTTTCATGATAAAGATGTGTTTATTGATTTTTCTCAAATTTACCAAAAGAGAGAGTTTGTTACCTTGCTCAGGAGAGACCAGGTGGGTTAACGTCTAGATACGACAGTCAGTTTGTGGAAGTAAAGACAGCAAGGAGATAGCCTTTCCTTACTTATATCCACAGTGCTCTTATAGATATTAAAACTACTTGGTAAAGTCCTACCATTAGAAGGAAATTACAAATTTATTATGCATCCTGAATTAAGCTTCTATTGCAGCTTTCTTTCTGTCAACTGATTGCTTCAAGTTGTGTCAACGTTGACATTGTTATGTTGGTCCTGAGCAAGAGGAAATCAATTCTGATTTTCATAGCAGTGGAAACCCTCCAAAATTTATAATAATTTAAGCATACTATTGTTTATTTTTTAATGGAAGCAATTGATGCACTTGGATATCATGGGTTAGAGCCTTGCCCATATCCAACTGGGATAGTCAGCAGCCAAATTTTGAGGTGTTTTCGTAGTCTCAAAATTGAGTCCTGATTATCACTGGCACTACTTGACCACAGTTTTTGCTTAAGTGTTTGGTCCTACATTTAAAGAAGAAGAAGAAAAAGTGGATCTCATTGAAAATAGAATTATCAAATTCAAAAAATATTAGATAGTTAATATTTTTTAGATAATGAATTTAGAATTAGATTTGCAACTAAAGTCTTGAGCCTTAAACTTTATAGTGAAAAAGTGCAATTGCACAGAATGGAAATGCAGTTGATCTTCTTTTTTTATACTACAATACATTCAAAACTATGGGAAGTATGTACACTGTTTGCTCACTTTATCATGGAGGGGGCATATGTAGTCGTGAATTGCAGTTCATCCAATCACAGTACTCGTCTATTCTACTCATGGAAGGAGACTGCTCAAGGGACCTCAGCCTGTTACCAGCCCTGTTTTAAGTTTAGGCCATAAATTATAACGTTTTGCAAACCACAGAGTTGGGCTACTCTTGAGGGAATGCTTTCATTCTTTTCTGTTGTTTTGTTCAGTTTACATATGTCTGATCTGTTGATTTTTGTTTTTTTGTTTTTTTCCTTTTTTGGCAATTTTTTATGTATATGAAATATAGAAACCATACCTTCCAGAAGGGACACCCTCTTAAATCTGCAGCTACCTATGTTAAAGCGTATAATGCTGAAAGTAAAGCACATGTGTTGGGATTGGAATTAGAACACCTTTGTTTTATGTATAGGCTATGCTTGTTTTTACTGAGTTGGTGTACAAGGTGTTCCACAGAAATACAAAAGTTTACCAT
>BOPN01000904.1:31629-34129 GCA_017312705.2 Penaeus japonicus | reverse complement strand
CCCAAAAGATGCATTAGTGTCCTCTTCCTTTTTCTTTAGATTTCCTTCAAGTCTTATTATGATACTTAATCTTACGTTATACAATGAGCTTCTTGATTGTGTCTCCATCCATTTCTGTGTATCAAATGTGATCTTAGGCTTACAGCTCCATTTATCCAGTTTTAACAAGTTTACACCATCAAGTCTACCTCATAACATCAATTTCATTTAATTTTTAGCCTTTTATAACCAAAACTCTTTTGCTTATCTTCAAATAAAAAAAAGAATGACAGACTCATTACAGTTATTATTTCTCTTGTATCACAAATGTTATGTTTATTTAAAATTTCTATGTGATGAAAGAGCTAATTTTAGATTGGTGAATAAATCATGAAAATCAGTCATACAAAAGTTGTCATTATACAACATCCTTGTACTTCATTAATTCATTAGTAATTTGGTCTGTTCTTAATTGATTGTATACCCAGCAAATAGATGTATTTATCATTACAAAAACAAATAATAGAATAGCTTTGAAAAATTAAAATGTTCTAAAACAGCACAAACAATTAGAAACTAGGTAATCAAGAGTATAACATAATTTTTAAGAATATAAAAATAGAAAATTACACCTTAAAAATGTAGGCTGGAAAAAGAAAATGCAGAACAAATCGTATGTAGAATACATTCTTCCTTTTTTGTTTTCTTTTTTAAAGCATTTTCTTTCTTCTTGGTTCTCACCTTTTATTCTTCCACTGGATTATTGTCTTAACATCCTGCATTAAGAAACATCCAGTAATTGGTCCTTTTGAAGAGGGACGAGAAATAGTCACTCCACAGAAAACTTTGAATTGGAAATTATGACATCAAAGTTTAATCTGACGGATTAGACTGAACATATACATATATATAAATATTTAGATGATATCTGACTAAAATAAATTTATATATCAAAGCAGTATGACAAAATTTGCTGCTGAATATTAGTGTTTTTTAATTGATCAAGTCAGCCTTTCAGGTCAAGGAGTTTATTAATCCAATTGAATACTAAGATACGATTATGAAGCAGTGCATCTAAATTTTTGAGCTGAAATAGGCTACTTAAGCAGGCCTTTGTAAATAAAGTGATGCATGTTCTATTAGATTATACAGTAGGGTATTGTCTTGTCTCCAGTAGTGAAACATTTAGAACTTCTTGTTAATTTTTAAGAAGCCAATTCATCACTTCAACAAGTTACATGCTTGATCTTCATTTATTGTATAAAAGAAACCATAAAAAAAAAAATTGTGCGGAAGGTAAGCAAGGTAACAGGAGCATAACTTAGATTGGAACATTATTATATATACACCTTTTATCTTGGCTGTTAACAGGCTGTGTAGGATGTCAGAGATTTTGTATATATTTAATATGAAGAAGCATTTCTCAGGTTTCGTATTGTAGTCACATGAATGTTTGGGTAATCTACTGAATTTCTTTGGTTTTGCTGTATGGGATCAAGACACCGATTCTCCAAAAGCAAGCCAGAATACCATCCCTCCATTTTACTAAACCCTTATTCTTTTTTTTTCTCTCTCTCTCTGACTTACTTTGTTTGGTGCTGAGCAGGATTTAACCATCTTAAGTGATTGCATATCATAGTGAAATGACAGTTGATTACTCTATTGGAAACCTTCATAAAAAAGTGTATCCTTTTCTCTGATGTCTGTTGATGAAATAATGATACTGATAAAAAAAACAACTTAAATAATTTGATTTCCATGTTTCCCATGTTCTCTGAGGTGATAGTCATTCATATGCTTGGTAGCACTCCATTCATTGGAAAATTTGTTCTTAAATATTTTCAAACTATCAGTTGTCCCCCCCTCTCATTTTAGTTCATGCTATGTACTTTCAAAATTATTTGAATTCATGATTTTTTTGCCTAACTGACCTTATTTGCGTTTAAGAGTGATATGTTTGATTGACTTCAGTCTACATAGCCTTCCAGTATCTGGATAATGACTCCTGTTTTTTATTGTATGTTTTTAGTGGCAAAAGATGTGTGTATTTGTGGACCTTCTTCCCTCTTTCTCTTAAGACCAATAAAGATGGTGTGATACAGCACTTCAGGTTATGCTCTTTTTCTTTTATTGTTTCCTCTTAATTATTGCTATATTCGAATTGTAAAAAAAAGAAATCAATAATAATGACATAAGAAAATGTAAAGTTGGAATAAAGGGGATTTATTGCATTTATATTCCATTTAGTTTTGGTTTATGGGAACATCATACATTTGTACTGTATGCTAGTATTCATACTTAAATTGACACTAGGAATTTTAGAACTGGCGAAACTGCTCAATAGAGACGGATAAGGGAAAATCTTTCCAGATCATCCATGGTTCTGTGTTTCCAAATTGATATCAAATGCATTACTTTCAACATCTTTCACTAATATGGTGTGTATAAACACACACACACACACACACACACACACACACACACACACACACACACACACACACACACACACACACACACA
>BOPN01000904.1:20654-28561 GCA_017312705.2 Penaeus japonicus | reverse complement strand
TATATATATAGGATAGAAAAATTACTTAGATAAAAATCCGGATAATGAATAAAACGAAGGAACAGAGCATGCACTATCACTGAAACAAAGATCGGTGTGTTTTGGGAGGAATCAACCACTGTATTACATTACTGCTGACATCATAGAAGATTTTTAAGAATTACATATAGTGATGTGTACTTTGTTCTTTGTTAAGGGTCATTTCAATTGTGATACACTAAAGGAAAGCGCAAAAACATAACTGTTTGGGAGGAAGAAAAGCATATTGATTATTGAAAATATATCTTAAGTATTTAACCGCATCACTCTATCAATTGATTTTTTTTAGAATAGGAAATTTATAAAAGGAGACTGTGTAGCATATATTTTTGGGGGATGTATATGTAAAAACCGCTTTTAACCTGATAATTCAGTTGGCAAAAGGTACATACTATGGTACCAATGGTCTTGTCTCCCTCCAGGTGACATATATATATATATGTATATATATATATATATATATATATATATATATATATATATATATATATATATATATATGTGTGTGTGTGTGTGTCATGTTATGATTTCAGCGTTTCTTTCTGGCTTCCATGCAGGTAGTGTATTTATATCATAGCCGGAATAATTGCAATGATTATAATAGTGCCAACGTGTTTTGGGCTGTTCGTCCAGCCAACCCAGACGAGAGGAGGTTCTTTCCGAGGGAAGGCTCTGTACCCCAGCATAGCACCGAGGGGCATCTCCAGGGTGGATCAGCTCACCGGCAGAGGATGTCAATAAGAGACATCGCTAGAGGCGGTGTTTGGTCGGTACAGCCATGGTATTTGGAAGTTTACTCTGAGCGTGAATTGCTACTTTGTTACTACACCTGCTCTGAGCGGTACCATATCATGAACTGAGGTTAGATTGGGTCATCCTCTTGCCTCGTACATTGTTGGAGATTAAAAATGCAAATCTACTTCTACTTTTGTTATGCTATAAAATTACATAGCAATAATGACAATAGCTTGATATTCAATAATACATGATTAATGCTAATGATGAAGATGTGGATAATCATTTTGGCTATAATGAAAATGGAACTGATATAACCAAATTAATTCAATGGTAGTATCGCTATAGAGTAGATAATGATAACAGATAATACAAGAGTAGTGATATCAATAGCTGTGCTGATAGTATTAATATTTCTGTATGTCGCTGCAATTAAACGATTGGCATGAACGGTAGAAATTTTTACTTAGTGTAATAAATTCATGCAACCAGAGCTGCATGCTACGTCAATACTCGTTAACTCCTTCCAGCCCCCCCCCCCCCCTCGCCATGGCCAGCGTAGAGCAACAGGTTAGAGCGCGAAACTGGACAGAAGAGTAGATCATGAAGGAAGGGAGATGCCCGCGAGAAGCCGCTACAGCCAAATGAATAGAGTTTTCCGTCCGTCAAACTCCCCAATTTCTATCCTTGATGTCTGATGTGACAGCCTAATAAGAAGGGAAGCGGCGTCAGCATTCACTGGGTCGGCTAACTTGATCCCCTTCATAACCATTGTGGTGATGCGAGAAGAGGAGAATGAGGGACGATGGGAGTCCAGCCACAGGGGGCGAGACGGAGCTCAGTAGACGAAAGGAAAGGCCTCGCCGCTGTCATCGGTTAACTAACCAGAGGTGAATCTGACGGGGAAGGTGATATCTGTATGGCGAATCACGAGCTACTGAATTTGGTTACAGGAACTACTGTTTTGGGCCATCCTGTAGAATTCCCCCAGTCAAAAGCAAAACAAATCAACTGGCAGTGAACCCCAATGAATCAGTTCCTGCGAACGCGGCTGCGCCTCCCACGAAGGAGCGATGAGGAGCACCGGAGACGAGACTTGCTGACGACGCGCGTGAGGGAACGGAGAGGTGTCGGTGGTTGGCAAGTGTGCTCTCATCTGTTCAAATCCCATCCTTACGAACTGTCTAGCCCTCGATCGGACGTGACCAACGGAACAAGAGATAAACCTGGCGAGCTGATGCTTCGCCGTGGAGGCAAGCTAATAGGCAGGAGGGATTTTGTACCCGTCTGCCAGTCTGAGGAAATTATCGAGGTCCAGAGCCCTTTACATCGTGATAGATGTTATGAAAGACAGGACGTCCAACCATCGATTCCCCTTTCACACGAGGAAAGAGACATGAACGTGTCCCTTTGGAGTCAAAATCACTGCAAAGCCCTTGATGAAACACATCACGAGTTATACAAGTTGAATAGGAGCCCCAGGGAACATCCAACCTTGAGTATCCTCCTAAACAATCGCCCAGAGGCCTTTGCTTATAAATCTTTTCCTCTATTTGAAGATCGTCGACTGGGTGTATCACCCTCGAATCAAGACTGGGGCTGACAGGAAAACGCAAAACTGGTATAGTGTCTCCCCTACTGAGAACCTCAAGACCAGTTGGTAATGTCTGTCGCTCGAGAGATGTCAGAAGCTTCTTTTAAATCAACAGATGGCAGTTATACTTTACAGCGAAAAACTACCGAATCTTAGCAAAGATAATTAATTATCCTGAAGGGCAGAGGCTGAATAAAACAATAGCGACTGGTGTTTAGTACGAGCCGTGGCTTCTGGAAGTCGAGTTCCGGCACTTAAAGGAAACAGCTGAGTAATACCTTTCCGCGTGCGTGCCTTCTCGATCACTCCGCCGTTTTGTAGCGTAATGATTTTCTAGGTTAATGAGACCGACGTCGATCTCACTGCAGGCTACATGCGGTTACACGGCACACCCTGCTGTCTCGACGGACTGATCTGACCTTGGATCCATGATGTCAGTCGGAACCAATGTATCCCATCCTCAAACACGAAAAAAACAGCCCCTCCTCAGCCGAGATCAAGGGCACAAACAAGAAATCCCACAGAAATGACTGTATGATAACATTCAGCCATGCGAAGTCGACGATCGAACAACAAAATCCGCGCCAGGAAACAAACCGAAGGGAACATTAGGGGAAGAATAAAGATCTTCCCCGTCGACCATAGGAGCAAAACGAAAAGTGATAAGTGAAATAACTGACAAAGAAAGACGCTAATGATATCTCAATATGCATCGGAATCCTATAATGAGAACCGGAGAGAATGCTGACTTATTCTACCATCACCTAAGTCATCTAAGAATAATAAATACAATGGGTAAGATGAAAAATAATGATGATAAAAAAATTAGTTACACCTATATTAAGTTCCTGGATATCCAAGTTATGTCGCCCAGTGAATTTTGCTTAAATGTCCTGGGAAATACGGCCATCGTTAGACTCAAATCGCCTTTACTTTTTATTCCAAACACTAAAGTTATTTGATTCTTGTTCTGTCCGAAGATATTGGATGATGTTAAAAAATATTAACTACATAAAAATACAATTTGGTATTTTTGTAAATTGTGTTAAGAGGCTACTTAAAATATTGAAAATAAAAGACTGGTACAAAAATACCGATTTAAGTCTTTTTTTTGTGTAAAAAAATGTCAAGACTTTTCTGAATACCTTTTTTTCATTGAATATAAATTTGTATGATATATAGTCGATGAATAAGCCCAAGTACTTCTCCAACATTCCACCAACACTTTCAAAGACAAATCAACTGCTCTAACACTGTCCTAACATTCCTCCAACATGGTTCTAACACGTTTTCAACACACCAATCTTCCAATATTGCTCTAACTCTTCATCAAATCAAATCTGCAAATTTAATGTATTAGTTAGATGTCCATCAAGCCAGCTGATCGACGGTACGTGATGCTATTTGTGGGCGGCAGCATCCAAAAATGGCATCACATATTAGATCAGCTTGAAGTTTTAAGCGACTGACAGGAATGTCGGACACGTCAAGCATAATGAGACCTTTTGATTAAATTTTTCGCAGGTCGTGTGGGTGAATCCGTTTTCGGCAATAAATGGTAGAACTTACGATTGATGTACCTGATTGTGGCAACCATTAGGTTGGATTGTGAAACGTAATTCCGCAGTGAAAGGGTTAAATTAAACTGAACAGGCAAGACTGATTTACTCGGTGCCTGCCACATGACACAATCACTTTATTGATTGTGTGGTTTATACAAGAAAAACGGTGTCATTTTTTTTATTATTATCACCAATTATACACTAAATTTTGTAATGTATGTTTTATCTCTCGTAGTTTGCTTGAAATGTGATTATTCCTAATTTGGTATATGACATATCTATATAGACGGTCATTTCATTGAAAAAAGGTTTTCATTATAATTTTTAGTAGATAGGTCATTAAGATCCGATACACGCCCAGTAAAAATATTCAAATATATTACAAGAACTGATTTCCGCAGATGAGAAACCCTATTTATTACACGAGCTTCGTCCTGAATCGGAGGAAGCTACCCTCCACCATAGGAGGGGGCAACGCAGACCACGAATCTGATTTTAGATTTTACACTCCTTCACCCAATTAGTTAGCCCATTTCCTTCCTTCCTTACACACACACACACACACACACACACACACTACAAATGAGGCACGTTGGATCCTTTCTACACCACGACTAACATTATGTTTATAAATGATTAAGCTTGTAAAAAATATAACATCAAAACTTAATAAATATTGCACCGCGAAATGTACTCAAAGTACGATAATAGCTTAAAAAAAAAGTACTTAGAACTACCTTGAGCCCAGTAGCACTCTGAGGTCAAACCGAAGTCAGCTGCAGTTTGGTGACGTCTGCGGGGCGTTCGTTTTGCCCATCCGGCCGACGTCGGCCAGACAATGGAATGCCTGTTTACTAGCCGTCTAGTACGAGGTTTCCCATCATGCACCAGACACAACTAAAATACATGTAAGGTTTGATGATATTCACACATTTTCTGTTCATTGATGGTAGAATAGCCTCAGTTAAACACACACACACACACACACACACACACACACACACACGCACACGCACGCACACACATACACATACCATCAAAGTGTCCTTAATACAATAAAATAAATAAAATAAACTGAAAGTTTATTTAGGCCGTGTCACACTGGTGAGCTTTGCTTGGCAAACTTTGTGCGTCTGAAATAGAGAAACCGCGAACAAAGCTTCGTTACAGCGAAGCATTTCCCATAATTGCGCTTTGTTCGCGGTTTCTCCATTTCTGACATCACATCGAGTAAAATTTGCTTAGAATAGCTGGTCCGGCTTGGCGCGGCCTTACCGTGGTGGCCGGAATGCTTTCAGACTTATTGGCAGTGACCATCATTTGAGGAAGCTCTATTAAATGTAGCTTATTTTTTCTTGAGCGAATATGAACTAAACAAACAAATGAGCCTGTATGTGGAGCATAATAGGCGGTAAACTACGGTTTATGTATATAAATATAAATAAATATATATTTCACATCAGTATGTAACTCGAGGAAACTGTATATAGACTACATGCAATAGGGAAGTAAAGTGATCTGAGGAACAGCCACACTGAGTGTTCACTTATTAATAATAAAGGCATACCACATGTCATTTTTAAATTTTTCTGCTGCCAGTAATATAAATATACAGTATATATATATATATATATATATATATATATATATATATATATATATAATATATATATATATATAAATATATATATATATATATATATATATATATATATATATATATATAATATATATATATATATATATATATATATATATATATATATATATATATATATATATATTTATATATATATGTATATATATATATATGTATATATATATGTATATATATGCATATATATCTGTTAGTGTACACGTATGCATGAATGTATACATACATATATATATGTGTGTGTTTGTATATATATATTATACATCTGTGTATATATATCATATATATACATATATATATATATATATATATATATATATATATATATAAATAAATAAATATATATATATGGCTAATGCTGTGGTCAGATGATTGACATTGACACCTGCCGTATGGTTGTTCTTTGAGCATTACACTAACATTCTTCAGAAGTCTATTCATGATATTAATGTAAATTATGAAGAGGGTGCATTGGTACTCTGGTACACAAACTTACATGCTAATAAAAAAAAATCATTATATTTCACTTCAATGTATGATTGCAATTTGTATTTAATAGGATTTTCATTCTTTCAGTTAAATAATCTCATTGATATATATGAAAAGAAAATTTGAAAAAAATATCGATAAATTCCTTTCTACAAGACTGATATTTTAGTTAATCTATCACTCACTTTTCCAGCACATCTAACATGACTTTTATGAAACATCAAGACTATAACAGTTAAATATAATATTTAGCATTTCCCATTCTATTTTTTCTTACATTCCATCAGTGGTTTAATATCACCATTTACTGTCAGTTTGGAGGTCATTACAGCTTATCAGCCATTATGAAACAAAAAAGGTTCCTGAAATACTGTAGAACACCTTACTGGTTTTAGATTTGCTGCATTGTTACTTTTTCTTGCTTCATCTTTTTAAACATTACTCAGTTTGTCTCACTAAACATAACATTTTTCCCCTTATTTTTTTTTCTTTTAGATTTTCAATTCTATGTTCAGTTTACTCCATGCATCAAGCCCCCATGATCAGATAAAAGGACAGTGAAATGTTCAGCAAAGAAATCAACACTAAAACACCATTTGGCTTCAGTATTACACTAAGTTTATTCTTCTGTCTTACTATAAAATTATGAAAAATCCTCTTACACAGACAGTTCACTAAGAAAAAAAAAGAAACAATGACCTTATGTAAAACAGTAACAAATGTAATGGTTGGGTCTATCACATCTTTGGCAGAAGACACTTTCCTTATCCTAAACAGATACAAGAAGAAATAAAAATATTAACAAATGAGTAAAATAAGGGCACTTGAACAGAATTAAAAAAAGGTGTTGATAGAAATTCCAGGAGGTATGTTATCTTTGGACTAATAATTTATCAGCAAATACATTTTAAAAAAATCTTGTATATACATGGTAAATTAAAGTTACGAATGTCTTTAAACATTTCTCTTCATAAAGAAATATGAAGAATGGCCTATCTCCATTGCATTTGTACAAACTCTGAGATTCTTAATACATTAACAACAAATATCAATCACTTGGGTTGCATTTGTCTAACGAGAGCGGGAAGAATGGAAAATGTCTTTGAAATAATTTGAACCTTTTTGAACTATGATAATATATTAGACTTAATACTGTCTGAACACTCATATGTGTTCCTCTGTACGGATATCTAATAGTGTCATATTTCAATACCTATGTCAAATATATTACCTTGTGATAAAATAATAATGGGTAAATTATTAACTTTACAGAAGATGAATCTCAAAAATTGCTTTCATCCATATTCTTAAACTGAGTATCATATTAAAAGGAGGTCTCGAAAAGGACCCCTCTTGTACTTCCTCCTGACTCTGTGTGTACTTTGTCCCATTGGGGAACCGGTGTGCCTTGCTTTGTCTTTAGAATGGACTGCCGCCTGCTCTCAGGTGAGCACGAATGAAGTCTTTCCACTTGCTCTTCCGCTGACGTATCCCGATCTGGCGTGAAAATACCTTCATTTGTTGGCTGAATTTGTTCTTTATTCTTGTCAATCACTGCTTGAGCGGGAGAAAGCGGATTATTCCCATCTAGGCAGAATAACAAAGACTCAGAGAGTTCTTTGTTTGGGCAGAGATCCAGGGCTGAGTCAGCAGACCCTAGGGACGCTTTAGAGCACTGGCGTGACACACTCTTACTTGGGGGTTGTGATTCACCGTAGGCAGAGTCTACCAGATTATCATCACTATTTTCTTCATTAGAATCAGTTGTTTGTGGGATTTCTTGGCTTTCTTTGTCCTCTTCTTCAATTCCCTTCTCTAAACAGTCAGTTGACAA
>BOPN01000904.1:10000-15554 GCA_017312705.2 Penaeus japonicus | reverse complement strand
TATATATATATATATATATATATATATAAAATGAAACCTAAATTTGCTTGCCAAATTTATTTTCCTAATCTTTTTGTCAAATATTTCTGCCCCTTTAACTTAAACATATATTCACAAAAACTCTCTCACACACACAAAAACACACACACACACACACATATAGTTTTACTCAACTAATCGTGACATTATTTTCCAAGCTAAATAAGCAAAACATACTAAAATCTGCAATACAGTGCACCTAATATCAAAGACAAGTGCTCTGACTAAAACAGCATTGACATCAGTGCTAAAACAAGACTACAACTTACTGTAAAGTAATCCAAACATACCTTTATGGAGTCTCCGAGCCGCTTCCCGCGAGCTTCCTGCCTCTTCAGGAAACTTTGGTTCAGTTGTGGAGTGCCTGAACCACTTGCATGGTTAAATTGTTTGATTAATCTGCGCTTTTTTGCCGAGTCTGGAAGGGACTGTACATAGGCATACAGCTCAGCAAGAGCCACCTCAGTTACATCTTTGTCATTGGCCTGTGCAGTTAGTTCACGGTCGATGAAGGTAAATATTGTACTGGTTGGAGCATCCATCATTGACCGCTATAAGGGAATAAGGTCAAGATATTCCTTAAGTGTGTAATCATTAATCACAATCATGGTTCACACCAGAAAATATTTGGTAAAATGTTGAACAGACAAACTACAAGAATGAAAAGAAATATTTTCAAATCAAATTAAGAGAAATAGCTACATCACTAACCTTTGATAACTGATGCTTCATTTTCTTTTTATTGTTCCAGTACTGGCGCACATCATACTCTAATTCAAGGGGTACCTGGAGAACACAGTTGCATTTTATGCTTAGTGTATAGAATCAAAAAAGGTCTATTGCATAGTAGATAGAATTAACACATTGAAGACGGTTGTCATGACGTACATGGCCTGACAGTGGCCTTCAAGACGTACATGATGTTGGAAGAAAGTGGATCACTGTTTCTCTATTGTACTTTGAGTAATGAAGACAATGGCAATCATAATTACTATAATTGCTATAATATTAACCCACTCACGATGGGGGCATTCCAGCCTTGAATGTCACAATGCCGGGGCTTTCGAGCGCTTAGGCCTAAATCAATTAAATGGCTGGCACAATATTGTGCCGCCCGGCCACTGGGCTTTTGAATGAGCGGTACAGTAGTGTACCACCCGTCTAGAAAGGGTTAAGTAAAATGGATTTAACCTACAATAAAAAACCTAGATGGTATCACCTTCTCCTAGAACCATTAGGAGAGAGAACCTTGAATGGCCCCTGTCCATGTTCTCTAGCAAGCACTTTCTTTAGAGAGTGATGGCACACAGCAAGATGGTGACCTCTTACTCTAAAATACCACCGATGAAGGATTTGCAGGCAGAACAAGAAGAAGGTGAATCAAACCATGCCCAGTGTCTACAATGTTGATGGTTATATTTTTCATATTTGTTTACAACAGTACACGAAAAGAAAAGTGAAGTTGCTTTATGGGAAGAAGATGATGAAGAAGAAGAAAAAAGAAAGCAGAAGCAGCAATAATTCTATCACTCTGAGTATAAAAAAAATAATATGCCGATATGGACCCTATACTACAATTTTAGTCAACTGCAACATTGATAGAGCCTGTCATATGACACATACAAGTCTCTCAGTATAACAGTACACAAAAAGGCTCTAGCTTTACCATGAGTTGGAAAAGTCAAGTATGTTGTGTGAAGCTGCCTCACTGAAATAAAACCCATCCTAGAAACTGGGCAATCAAATCTATCCCTGTCTGCAATGGGTTAACCCACTCACGACGGGGCCATTCCAGCCTTGCATGTCACAATGCCGGGGCTCTCGAATGCTTAGGCCTAAATCAATTAAATGACTGGCACCATATGGTGCCACCCAGCAACCGGGCCCTTGAATGAGCGTTACCGTAGTGTACCACCCGTCCAGAGAGGGTTAATAGTACTTAGGTTTAAGTATTATCATTACTTCTCAAAATATCTGTAAAGAGCCACTTACTACAGAAACAAAAAAATCATTTAGAAGTTCCAGTCAACCAAAATATCAGTGATCAAAGAATATAGAAAATGAAAATAAAATAATTTTATCAGATTAATTTCCTGTCTTCATCATATCTATCCACTATCCAATATGTAGTCTTAAATATCAACAAAAGAATATTCACTTCATACATAGTAAAATGCTCATATATCTGAGGGGAAATCATATAATTTTAGTCATACTACAGACATTTGACATGTATTAACCAAATAATTAAGTATACCTAAGAATTAATTTCATTTTTTTTTTTTTTTTTACAAATTCTAGTTAATCTTAAACAGTTCTTATTCATACATGGAATTTTTAAAAAAATATCTCAAAACAGAGCAAGGTATATATAAAATTATATACAGCATTTATCTTGTAGGCAAAAACACTCAAATCTAAGGCAATAAAAGGTTCTATTTCAAGGGCTACCTTACTTCAGTAATGGTAATCAAAATACCAAAGAATTATATAGATGGTTCATACAAAATGACTGAAAAATGGCAGGTATCATTCACTACAGTTAACCCCTTCTTTATCAATATCATATTTAAGGTAAAAGCAGGCAACACTATGTCATAACAGATCTGTGACTTGCATATGCAAACACCCTCAAATAAGTAAATAAAACAACACCATACTGGACACTCAACATCAATGAAGGGGTTAGGGAGAATGGTATAACCAGGTAGGGTGAGGCACTAATCAATTCCTGCTATAATGTGGAAATCCTGTCAGTTTTTAAGCTTGGTCATGTGCAACACAATTCACTATCAAATGGTAGAATATCAGGAACAAGGTGCTTTTCTTAAAGATGATGTGCAAGTACAAGTAATTTACTATTCCATACAAACCACACTACCTATGGAGCCTTTCCATATCATTACCTTCTTTTTTTGCCGCAAAGAACTTATGAAAGCACCATATCCACTTATAAATATTTACCCCATTACTTCCCAAACAAGACAATAATACAGCAAGTTTAATACCATCATAATGTACATTATACAAAGAAAACAAAGAAGTTTGCAATGTAATGCAATGTTTGATAAATATTTTACAGCATACACAAAATATACTATAAAACTTCAACAAAATTTACTGCTATATCTAAAAATACAGAATCCTACTATTGCTGTACTAAAGCATTCTTTTGATATATCAAAACTGTACAAACTTCTCCAATATAACACTATCACCTCCATTGCTAAACAGAATGCACTAATATATCAAATCAGAAACTATTACTCTGCTCAACCAGAAGGTATTACAGTACCAAAACAAATGTTTCTCAACTCACCTTGAAGAGTTGTGGTTCATTTTCTATCATGAAGGCAACTGAAGTGCTTAGGGTGCCTGAGAGATATTGCAAGTCATTGGGGGCCATCTGAAAAATGAGTCACAAAATACAGTAACAGTATATAAAAAATAGTATACCAGGTATAAATAAAAACACAAGTATACTTACAAAATATGTAATGATGATAATAATACAAACAATAAATACTAACTTTTCTTGGACACAAAATGTGAGGAGCAAACATTGTTCCGAGATTGATGGCTGACATTAAATTTTGCTCCTTGTAGGCTGCAACACGATGGAGCAAAATGAGGAGGTCCTGCAACAGCTGATAATTTTCTGATGGGAGAAGTAGGAACAGAAGACGCAGAGCCTTAATCTGACGGCTGTGTGCTACCTCCTTTTGTTCTTGGCTCATGTGTGACTGGTGCATTTCTGTTGATTTTGAAGAATAAAATGTAACTATTTTCTACTCTAAAGCAATTTATGGGAACATCAGATAAAAATGTTTTCATTTGATACTTTTTTTATCTTTTAAATTCTGAATCAATGAAGCTTTAGAAATATATCAAATGGTAACTTTGTACTTTGTTATTGTTTCTTTAATACACAATTAAGGTTTTCATATTAGCTCCCTCCTCCTATCAGAGCAGCTTCCATTAAACATAAAAAATACACTCATTATATCTCAAAAAACTCTATAGTGATTCCCTACACCCTGCTAGGATGGGAGATGTGTAGCCATAGAATCTAGTGTAAATGGTAATGGCAAAACATAAAATCTTTATGAAATGCAAGCCAACTTCTAACCTGCAATTTTACAGTGGATTGAGTAGTGTGCTTCTGTCAACAGAGGTTCAGGTAGATCAGCCAGGAAACTTTTGAGGACAGAAGCACAATCGTGAGCAGAGTATACACCATAGTCTAAATTGAGATCACCACCAGAATTGAGAAGATTTTTCAACTCTTGCTGCCGAGTTAAACTTCCACTCTTACGAAATATACCTTCTTGAGTTATGTCTGTAAAAGAAGAGGAAAAAATGACAATCTTCATACATAATAATCTTGACCATCTAATCACAAACACATGCACACATAATTCTTCATGAAATATAAAGAGAGGATTCATTCCAACACTTTCAATTACATGTTCACTTACTATAGTCTTTGTTGAGGTAATGTATTAACTGGAAAGCTTGGCAGACACCCTCTTGGGTAAGCGGTGCCCCTTCCATCACTCCCTTGCCATTGCCAGCCCTTCCCAGGCGGCGTATCAGGGGGGTTATGTGCCATTTTCTCCCTGTTGGCTGTTCTCGCCCATCACACCTGTGAATGTGTACAGCAATTCTTCTTCTTTCATTATATTAAACAATTCTGACATATTTCAACAAATGTAAAACTATTTTAGTTATCTAAAATAAACTAATTAAAAAAAATAATATAGAAAAAAGATAAGCAGACAGATATGAATATGCAAGCACAGACAAAAAGGATTAGGCATAAATGTGTCAGTGCTTTGGAAAAAAAATATTTAAGAGAAACTATATCATATGTAAGCTTTTGAATGGCACTGGTAAGTAGTAGTAGTAGTAGTAGTAATAGTAGTAATAATAATAAAAAAAAACAGTTGGTTTGTACTTTAGATAGTATTGAATGCAAAAGAAATTCATAGAGCTAAAAGTTTTAATATCTATCCCCTTCATGAATGCAACAGTAATATCCACTGCTTAAAAAATTAAGCAATCCTACACTTGAGAAAAAGCTGTTGGTTAATTCTTAATGAGTATCTGCCCATGCAAAAATCATGAGATCATCTTAAAATAGACATTATTAAGAATAAATTCTAAGGTAATTGAAATCTCATGAGTGCATACTGAAACTCAACCCATGAACCATGAGACAGAGTTAGTTTTGGATTAACCTTGATTAAGTTTACGCTCGCAAAAGCTCCAGTTCAGCATCAGTTTTGTTAGATCAGGTAAGACTGAGAAGGAAAGGGGCTTGCTACTTTGCTAATTAATTACTTTAGAATCTCATCTAACAGACAGAGACAAAAGCAAGAAGCAACAAATATCACAACTGACAAAAAAATAAAAATTAGAAAATCCTATAGCTGTCTTCCTGTCCAGACTGTGGTCTTTTCAAATGCAATTTCTCCTGTCATCCCACCCCAACCTCCTCCTCCATTCCCAACTC
>BOPN01000903.1:379816-382391 GCA_017312705.2 Penaeus japonicus | reverse complement strand
TCCTATTTTCGCTCAACTTCATCCACTCAACTGTTGCCTCTCCCTCCCTCCTCCCCCCCTCCCCCTCCTAAAGGCCTAAGTAACAAAGCGATACACAACTTCCCCCCTTCTCCACCCCTCCTCCTCCCCCCAACCATCCATCCCCCTCCCCTCCTTTTTTTCCCCCTCATAACACGAACCATATCAGAGGAAAACGATCCCTCTGCCCACACTCCATAAAGCACACATTCCCATGATCGTTGACTCTCGTAACTTATCCTCTCGCCCCGGGGCATTTCCTTACGTATGTTTTCCTTACTGTCTTGAGATTTAGTTAAGATTTATCTTCTATGGGGGCGTGGGCGTGGGCGTGGGTGGGAGGAGGGAGGAGGGATGAGGGTGGTGTGTGGGAGGAGGGCGGTGTGTGGGAGGAGGGAGGAGGGAGGAGGGAGGAGGGAGGAGGGAGGAGGGAGGAGGGAGGAGGGAGGAGGGAGGAGGGAGGAGGGAGGAGGGAGGAGGGAGGAGGGAGGAGGGAGGAGGGAGGTGGGAGGGGTGGGAGGAGGGAGGACGAGGGATGTGTGAGAGGAAGAGAAGGGGTGGGTGGGAGGAAGAAGAGAGAGGGATAGAAGGAAGAGAAAGGGTGGGTAGGAGGTAGAACGATGATGAGGAGGATAAGGAAAGAGGGGATAGGAAGTAGGATGAGGAGGATGAAGGAGGAGGAGAAAGGAGGGGGTAGGAGGGAGGAAGAGGAGGAGGAGGAGGGAGGAGGTAGGAAGAGGAGGAGGAAGAAGGAGAGGGTAGGAGGAGAATGAGGAGGAGGGAGGGGGGAGGAGGAGGAGGAGGAGGAGGGAGGGGGTAGGAGGAGGAAGAGGAGGAAAGAGGAGGAGGAGGAAGGAGTGGGTAGGAGGTAGGATGAAGAGGAGGAAGGAGGAAGGAGGAGAGAGGATTATGAGATTTGTAATGTCATGAAAATAAGATGAATTATGAGTATTTATTTGAGTTGTTGTTAATGGTGATGTGACAAGTGTTTTGACAGCGAGGAGTATAAAAACAATGAATCACATTATTATGGTAATTATCTTAATCATTGTGTGTCATCATCTGCAATACAAATATCATTAATAATGATATAAACATCACTGCCACTTAATTCAACACGGATGTGAACATTATCAACATTAACATCTTTGAAGACTAATTAGAATAGAAGTAAAAAACATAGCACCCCCCCAAAAAAAAAAAAAATAATAATAATAATGATAAAAAAACGAGAAATGGATAACAAAAGAAGGGAAAAAATAGGATGTAGAAAGAAATAATAAAAACAAAATAAAAGTTGGAAAGAAGTAATAAGAGAGGGTGGAGGTAGCAAAAGAACGCAATGGAAGAGGGAGAGAAAGAGTAGGTGAGAGAGAAAGGAAATAGAGTTGGGAGAGTGAGAGAGAGATAGATAGATAGATAGATAGATAGAGAGAGAGAGAGAGAGAGAGAGAGAAAGAGAAAAAGTGAAAGAGAGAGAGATAAACAAAGAAACACGTAAACATAGAGATTGACAGACATACAGAGAGAGAGAGAGAGAAACACACACACACACACACAGAAAAGGAGAGACATATGAGAAGAAGAATAAAAAAGAAAAAAAAGATCAAGTCACACGATAACAGCATCTTGAATTAGACGATAAACCAACAAGAGGTAGTGGCTCGCCATTGCAAATTTTTGTCTGGCTGCCGTGACGTCACGAAAGCCTCTCGTCCGTTGTTGCAATTTCCGCCTCAGGGGAAAGAGAGAGAGGGGGGGAGGGGAGGGGGAGGGAGGAAAAGGGGGAGGGGGGGAAAGAGAGAGAGGAGGGGAGGGGAGGGGGAGGGAGGAAAAGGGGGAGGGGGGAAAGGGAGAAAGAAGGAAAAGACAAGGTGATGGGAGGAAAGGGAGATGTGGGGGGGGGGAGGGTGAGAGAAGGAGGGAGGAAAAGGATGGTGGGGGGGAGTGGGAGGGAGGAAAAGGATGGGGTTGGGGGAGAGGGGGAGGGAGGGAAAGGATGGGGTGGGGGAGAGGGGGAGGGAGGGAGGGAAAAGGACGAGTGGGGAAAATGAGAAGGAAAAGAAAGGGAGGTGTGAGGAGAAGGGTGGGGGGAGTGAGATGGAGGGGGAAGAGGGAAGGGGGAAAATAAGAGAGAGGGGGAGAAGGGGAGGAAAGAAAGAGGAGAAGAAAGTGAAATGGGAGAGAGAGAGAGAGAGAGAGAGCAAGAGATAGAGAAAGATATACAGATACAAAGATAGACAGACACACATAAGAAGAAAGAAAGAACGAGAAAAACAAACAAACAAACTAAGAAGCAGCATCACCCCCTCCCACCCCCCCCCCTCCCACCCCCTACCCCTCATACCCCCCACCCCCACCCCCACCCCCACCCCCACCCCTCTTGTTGCAACGTCTTCCGCCTCCTCGATAAGTCTTCAAGTCTTATTTTTCACGTTGCAATCAGTGGATCTAATCAGCCCGCCCTGTATACCCTAGTCCAAACGCGTGTTAATAGGGTACTTGTTTTGCAACAATGGTTTGTCTAAGGGACGAGACTGGGCACCTCTGTAGATGA
>BOPN01000903.1:374816-377316 GCA_017312705.2 Penaeus japonicus | reverse complement strand
GAGAGAGAGACTGACAAAGAAAGACAGAGAGAGAGAGAGAGAGAAAGATAAAGAAAGAGACAGAGAGAGAGAAAGAGAGAACCGTTTACTTCACCCATTTCTGATTCATATGCAGTTTACACATCATTAATCATAAACTCTCTGATGATATTTTTATGCATAAAATGGCGGAAGAAAATGAACAGTCTGACTGATTCTTCTAAGACTTTTATGAATTCTTTTGATGGCATAGGAAGAGAGGGGATGGAATTAATTAAGGATAAATTTAATAGATTTATCGTAAGTGAATATGGGCCCCCCTCAAAAAAAAAAAATAAATAAAAAAATAGATAGATAAAATAAAATAATAAATAAATGAAATAAATAAATAAATAAAAATAAAAAAGGTAAGAAAGAGAAAAACATGAAAATGAATAGAAGAGAAATTAAAAAGAAAATGAAAAATGAAACAGAAGGAAAAGAGAATGAAAATGAAAGAGAGAATGAAACATTAATGAAAATAATGAGAGAGAGAGGGAGGGATGAGAGTGGAAGGAGAGAGGGTGGAGGGGGAAGGAAGATTAAGAGAGGGAGAGGAGGAAAGGGGAGGAAGAGAGAGAGATAAAGAGTAAAAAAAGCAGTGGAGATTATGAGAGATAGATAGAAAGAAAGGAAGATAGAAGAAAGAGAGAATGAGAGATTGAAAGAGCGAAAAGAAAGAGGATGAGAGAGAGAGAGAGAGAGAGAGAGAGAGAGAGAGAGAGAGAGAGAGAGAGAGAGAGAGAATAAACAATGCGAAACGAATGTATAAATGACAATAATAACAACAACAACAATGACGACAGCAACAAACAAATATTTAAGTGAAACTTCAAAGATTATAATCCAAGAGAAACATAAAAAATATAACGAAATCTAAGATGTCGAAGACACGAGATCAAAATATTCTTCCCCCCCCATTGACCCCCCTTTGCTACCCCTCCCCCCTACCCGGTTGAGGTATCAAAATCAAACAGGGATTTTAATCAAGATAATGCTTCACCATTCGCTCTCTCTTTCTCCTTCTTTCGTTCTTTCTATCGCTTTTTCTCCCTCTCTTTCTCTCTCTCTCTCTCCTTCTCTTTCTATCTTTCTCTTTTTCTCACTCTCCCTCCCTCTTTCTCTCTTTCTCACCCCCCCTCTCTCTCTCTCTCTCTTTCTATCTTTTTCTTTTTCTCACTATCCCTCCCTCTTTCTCTCTTTCTCTCTCTCCCTCTCCCTCTCCTCCCCTTTCTCCTTAAATCAACCAACACCAGAACACGCATAATCTTCACCTTCTTTTTTCTTTTCTTTTTTTCTTTTTCTTTCACCCTCTCTCTCATTACAAAGGAAAGTGGAAAAGGCATTAGTATCAGTAACATAACCGACCTCAAGAGATTCTTCAGCACAATAAACGTGTCGGCAGAGGGAGCTCGGCAAAAGGGGAGACAAATGCCCTTGTTTTTAAGTAACATTGTGCACCTGATATTTATTCATTTGTTTATCTAGGTATTTTTTTTGTTGGGGTGGGTTGGGGGGGAGGGGGGAGGGGGGTATATTAGAGGATGGATATAACATGCTATTCCTCCATTTACTTGTCTTTCTCCTTGTCTTCCCCCTTCGTTTCCTGTTCTTCCCCTTCGCCTCACTAACTCCTTTTTTTCACCTTCCTACATCTATTTTTATTTTATTTATTTATTTTTTTAATCTTATCCTCTTCTTCTTCTCTCTACCTTTTCTCACTTCTTTCTCCTTCTCTCTATCCCTCATCTTTTCCTTCCACTGTTTCTTCTCTCCGCCCCCCTTCCTTTATCTCTCCCTCCTCCCTCTTCTTTGTAACTTCCTCACCAGCCTGTTCACCCCCTCCCCCATTCCCTCCCCAACCCTCTTTTTCTTCCCCAACACTTCCTCTCCTTCTCTGCTCCCTCCCTACCCTTCCATCCTCTCTCCCCTACCTTCTTATCTTCTCCTCCCTTCCCTTGCCACCCTTCCTTCTCCTCTTCTACCTACCCCCTTCCCTCCCTTCCCTCCCCACCCTTCCTTCCCCTCTTCCCTCTCTCCCCTCCCTTTCCTTCCCCTCTCGCAACCTTTCCCTCCGACTCCCTGCTGCTACTAACTGTTTTATATCATCAAAAGTATTTTTCTGACCGTGGGGGGTTGGTAGAGGATTGAGGGGGAGGGAGAGGGAGATGGGGGAGGGGGAGGGGAGCTGAAAGGTGGGTAAAGAGCAGCTGGTTAAAGAGGTGGGGGAATGGGGGGAAGGGGGTCGAACAATGATAAATGAGAATTATATTTTCGATATTTTCTATAAACATGCAAACTTACATCTTATATGAATGGATACATGAAATAGATAGGGAGATAGATAGATATTTTAGAAGGATGAGGAAGTGAGAGAGGGAATTAGCTTCTTCTTGTTTTTGTTTTCGTTTTTCTTATTACTTTTTCCTTTTCTCTAATCCTATATGTGATTTTATGCGTCGAACATTCCTTTATTAATCAA
>BOPN01000903.1:349816-364816 GCA_017312705.2 Penaeus japonicus | reverse complement strand
CATCTAGTATTTCACGATTCTATTCATATTCCAGAATAACCCTAAACAATGCCATTGCACTATTTGTCATACAAGAATGCAAAACTATAACTGAAGTTAAAACAACTTTACTAGACTACATTGTTTGGAATATCTAAAAAAAAAAATATATATATATATATAAATATATATATATATATATATATATATATATATATATATAATATATATATATATATATATATAGTTCTCCTATAAATCTAGAAATCAATGGAAGAACCGGGATTAACAATGATTACAAATGAAACAAGTCAAAATTTGGTGCACATTTACATTAAAATCACATCATCCGAATCACAAAGAATAAAGAACCCAAAGAATAAAGAACCAAATATCACATGGAACAGCCTACCAATAACACCGTAACATCTCATCTAAAGAACCTTTTTCTCTCTTTGTTGATAAACACATCTCATTCAAGAATATCAATGGAATAAACAACAGTACCACATTCTTAAGGGGATCTGAAGACTTAATGAAAAAGAGGAAGGAAAAACAGCAACATTATATTGAAAAGAAGTTAATGGAAATGATGTATCAAGGACGCGCAAACAAGGTAAGCCAAACTGGAGGGAGTACGGCGCTATTTATATTTTTAAAACGACGTGTATAATCATTCCCGATGTTGTGGTGATTGCTATGTAGAAAAAAATAAATATGTCAAAAGAAGAGACAGAAGAGAAGAGAGAGAGAGAGAGCAAGTGAGGCAAATTAGTGGCTGGGGTAAGTAAATTGGTATAAAATTTTCACAACTACTGACTGTAAAACTTTCCAGGTATGACTGAACTTTACGCTTCCTTGGTCCGTGAAGGCGCTTACTATTTTGATTTTCATAGAGCGAGTCGTCTGTCTTGTGTGTGTGTGTGTGTATCATTATAATTATTATATGTGGATATTTTCTTATACGTTCCAAGGATCTATGGATCTTTGAGTTAATTCATGACCTATGGCTAGTCACAAGATGGTGGATATTGAAGATTTGCGAAGTAAAACAGCCAAAAGTAAGTAGAATTGGATTTGAATTTGAATGTGTTAAAGTTGAAGTTTGGAAAAGGGAATCATTCCCATATTTATGTATCTGTATCTTGTGGTTTTATGTAGAGCATGTATTATATCATAAAATACTTCCTCTGTGTGTATAATACGTTTATTACATATGTATAAGTGCGTGTGTATCTGTACTTAGCTTAGATATAGGTCTCTCTCTGTAAATCAAAATATAGCAATCTATCGATATAGATATCTACCTTTGTCTATCTATCAATAACTTTTATAGATAGGCTTCATGCACACATATTTTAGATATTATTACTGATTCGCTTCAAAGGTTAACAAACACACTCATGCAGGTACATACCGTCACACAAAATTGCGCAACTCATGATTATAATAACAGTGTTTATAACGGTCAAAGAACAGATAGGCCAGACAGATTTCCAGTACTACTTTTGTATATTTCATGTACATTTATGTCTGACAACCTTTATTGTCTTTTGGGATTCGTTACTGCCTAATCATATTGGCATTAATTACGGATAGACCTATGTCACGCTACTATATTAAAGCAGTGTTTGATTTATTAACTTATTAGCCTACGATGTTAAATACATAGAATAGACATCCCTTTGTTGCCAGTTCTTAATGGTAAAGGTAAGTATACAGTGTTTATGCACGGGATATGCTGGACCAGTTCTTGGCAGTTTACATACTTGAAATATTGTAGTAGATAAGCGTTTCTACATTTTATTTACAAAAGAAACATAGAAAAAGAACCCTCAAAAGTTGACGTCTGACAGGTGAAGCGACGTCTCGTAGGTTAATTGATGCCAGGTAGCTGAACTGACGTCAAAGGGCTCCTGGAGAGTGAATGTCGAGCGTGACTCTCTCGGACATCATCTACATTCCTTTGTCAAAGACGCCATCAACACCAGATTATCCCTGTATAATAACCAATAGGGGAAAAATGTAGTAATAGGCCAAGTGATTGGCTGCCTAATCCAGAGGGCGGGGTTTGCGAGCTTCGTTGACCACTCAGAGGCGAGACAGGGACAAGACCGTGCTATACTCTGACAATGGGTTTGGTAGTGCTGAGTCACAAGAGCTCCATCATAAATAATGAAGAAGGGGGAAATTGGACCTTATGAAGGCGGCAGAATGGATCCGTTGTTGAAATATAAAGAGACAAATAACAGAGGATCCCAACAAAGATGTAATGCATTATCGATCAATGGGACAAATTGCAGACCTGCACTAATTACACTATTGTCATCACCTTAATTGATACTCGTCCACGAATGCAACACATGTAGATATGTTTAGGGCTTTGTAATACGAATGCCTTTTAGGGCTTTTGTTCTTGTCAGCAAACGCACGAATCATATGTATATACATAAATACATACATATATATATATATATATATATATATATATGTGTGTGTGTGTGTGTGTGTGTGTGTGTGTGTGTGTGTGTGTGTGTGTATGTATTGTATATTTATGTATATGTACATTTATATATATATATATGTGTGTGTGTTTACACATTTATACACACAAACACACACGCACAGACACACGAACACACATATATATATAAATATATATATATATGTATATATATATGTATATATGTATATATATATACATATATATAAATACATATACATATATGTATATATATACATATATATGCATATATATACATATACATATGCATATATATACATATATACATATATATATATGTACATATATACATATATGCATATACATATACATATATATACATATATGCATATACATATACATAAATGCATATATATATATATACATATATATGATATATATATACAACTACATATATATACATACATATATACATATATATATATAGATATATTCACATATATGTATACATATATACATATATACATACATATATACATATACACATATATGTATACATATATATACACACAAATCTATACATATATATGTATACATATGTACATATATACATATATATATATAATATATATGTGTGTGTATTTATATATATATATATATATATATATATATATATATATATACATACACATGTAGATACATGTATGATATATATGTATATATTCTTGTTTGTCTTTGTCTGTATCTGCATGTGTATACTCAGATACATGTGCATCTGTCTCTCTCTCTCTTTATGTATGTATATATATATATATTATATATGTATGTATATACATGTATATATACATATATATATTATACATATACATATATATATATATATATATATATATATATATATATTTATTTATTTATCCATTATATATACATATATGTGTACTTATATTGTATACATGCTTACATGTGTGTGTAAATAAATGAATATATAGTTATGCGTTTGTATATATATGCATATACATACATACATATATATATATATATATATATATATATGTATATATATATATATATATATATATATATATATATATATATATGTTTATGCATATATGAGTGTGTACATATATACGTATATGATTTATATATATATATGTATAATTGTATACATATGCATATATTTGTATATATATATATATTTATGATGTTTATGTATATAATATATATATATATATATATATATATATATATATATATATCCATATATAAATCATATATATAAACATATATTCATATATACATATAATAATATTATAATAATGTAAAGATATATATACATATAAAAATATCTATACATACATACATATATATTTTCACAAAAATATAAAAACACAAATGTATGTAAAAATTTATTAATACATACATATATATACCCACTATATGCATACTAATACAACTATACATATGCAAATATATGTATATGGATATGGATATGAAATATATATATATATATATATATATATATATATATATATGTATATGGATATATATGGATATATATGTATATATATATAATATATATAAATATATCCATATTCATATACATACATACATGCATATATATATATATATATATATATATATACATATATATATATATATATATATATATAATGTATGTATGTATATGTAAATATATATATATATGTATATATATATATGTATATATATGTATATATATATATATTCATATCCATATCCATATACATATACATATTATTTACATATGTATACATACATATACATATATATTTATATATGTGTATATAAACACATATTACATTACAAGTATATATATACATATATGTATATATATATATATATATATATATATATATATATATACATATCTATACATATATATATGTCATATACTTGTAATGTAATATGTGTCCATATGCATATATATGAATATATATATGTATGTATACATATGTATGTATATATATTATATATATGTATATTATATATATACATACATATATATATGTATATATATATATATATATATATATATATATATATATATATGTATATATATAAGGCATACATAAATACACACACGTATACACGTATACATGACAAACATTTTTCTCATATCCCTACGTTACTGTATTTATTTATTCTTTTTATTTGTTCTGGTTACTCCTACGCATTGCTTCTTTTATTTTATGAACTGCTTATAGATTATAGTCGAGATTATCTTCCTTGTTGAGAATTGAATATCTGTTTTGGACGTCAAGGCTAAATTATTTTGCCATAAGCTTCAATTTAGCTAAGATAGGTTTGTATTGTTGCTATTCAGTGTCACTGCTAACGGTTATTTTATTGATAATCCACATTATTTACAAAGTATCACATGACTGACAAAAACGAAAAGGAACAAAAATCTTAGGTCTTGTAGTAGAATGGTATAGTACATCACTGTTATTCATATTCGTGCATACATGCTCTTGCATACAGGTATATACACACACATATATATGTATATATATGTATATATATATATATTTATATCTGTATATATATATATATATATATATATATTTATATCTGTATATATATATATATATTTATATCTGTATATATATATTTATATCTGTATATATATATATTTGTATATATATGTATATATATTTGTATATATATACATATATACATATATATATATATATATATATATATATATATATATATATATATATATATATATATACATGTGTGTATGTATGTATGTATATATAAATAAATATATTCAAAATATATACATATATATGTATACCTATCTAAATATACATATAACTATACATATAATGATTTAGATATGATTACGTCTGGATGTGCGTAAATACACCCTGTGAGTACGTGCATGTGTCTATACTGTACGTGTCATGGTATGTAGTCTGTATGTATGTGTGTGATCCGTCATACTCCTGAAGGCCAAATGAGTGGTCTGTGTGGCCTAATTCTCACCTGTGTGGCCTCATTAATTCCTGGCCACATGTGTCATTAATTGTCAATAATAACCAGGATCATGACAACCCCCTCATTACTCCCTTGACGACGTCTGTATTCAGAGAAGCACCCAGTTGCTTTATGTATCCTATTAGCCATACTGATGAAAGTTGTTTTTGGAGGTAATCGGAATGGTTTTAGACAGGTAGGCTTGCGCGCTCATACATGCACACACATACGCCCATTATATATATGATATATATATATATATATATATATATATATATATATATATATGCAATGTATATATTTATGATAAATATATATGATATATATATACATATATATAGATGCATATATATGTATATATATGATATATAATGCATATATTAATTATATATATGTATGAATATACAGTATATGTATGTATATATTATGTGTATAAGAATGCATGCATACCAGCATTTGTGTACATCATACAAGTTTTCACGAAGACAAGACCTAAACGTAAACAAAACACCCGCCCCTCCTATCACCCTTCGAACCAAATCTTGAAATATTTACGTAACTCCTACACAACTTCTAACGCTATCGGTACGACCGCGCTCACCCTCGTCCGCGACCTGCATAACGGAAAGTCAAAACAATGAATTAAGCAGACTGTCTCTCCACAAGCGTAACAGACCCCTACGATCCCAGTCACACCGTTGATATGCACATTTATAACGCGTAATTACACATCCCGTCGGGTTAATGTGGGGGGGGGGGGGGGGGGGGGGGGGGGGGGGGGGGGGGGGGGGGGTATTTGTGTATGTGGGAGGTGGAGCTGTGTGAGGGTGTGTCATTGTTTTTTTTATTTTTGTTTATGTGTGAATGTCGGGATTGTGTGTGTATGTGTATGTGTGGTGTAATTTTTATATATGTTTGTATATATATATATACATATATATGTATATATATGTATATATATACATATATGTATATATATACATATATATGTATATATATACATATTTATGTATATGTATGTATATATACATATATATGTATATATATACATATATATGTATATATATACATATATATGTATATATATACATATTTATGTATATGTATGTATATATACATATATATGTATATATATACATATATACATATGTATGTATATATATATATGTATATGTATATGTGTGTATGTGTATAATGTATGTATATATTATATGAATTTTAAGGTGTGCCTGTTGTATTTGTGTAGGATGTCTTTTATAATTGTATCTTATGCCTTTTTGGATGTACCTCCTTTTCTGTATGTGTTCCTGAGTGTCCGTATGTGTTCGCATGTGTGCTTGTGTTAATGTTTCATGTTTTATGCGCGTTTCATTATCTTGTTTTTGCTTGCAACCCAAGAGCAAATTCCTGGGATGGCTGAACGTGAGAACCAGTGTACATTGCTGTGCTTGTGTGCGTGGCCATGTGAATGCATGTCCAGAGGTGAAGGCATAGGCTTTTGTCACCTCAAATACCACCTCACCAAACCATGTCATTCATCTCTCGGCGCAGCAACTTTCTCTCCCCCCAACCTACCTCTTCGTCATCCTTCCTCCCCTCCATACCTCCCTTCCCCTCCCCGCTCCCCTACCCCTCCCCTCCCCCTCCCCCTCCCCCTCCACCCCTTTCCCTCCACCCTCCCTCTTTCCTACCCCAATACCCCCTCCTCCCATCCCATCCCCTCCCCTTTACCATCTCTTTTTTCTCTCCTTCCTCACCCTTCTCCATCAGATCCTCCACCCCCCCCTCCTCCCCTCCTCCTCTTCCTCCTCCTCCTCCTCCTCTTCCTCCTCCTCCTCCCCCTCCCCCTCCTCCCCCCTCTCCCTCCCCCTCCTTGGTGCCTTGCGATACCCCTACATCTATGGTTTGTGTCGCTTCCTTTGTCATTACACAATTAATTCTTCCTGTTGTGGGATCACAGGTGGGCTTCTGTCTGTTCGTGTGTTATTTTGCATTTATTCTCTTTCTCCCTTTTTTACCTCTTTCTCTAACGTATCCTCTTCCTCTCTCTCTCTCTCTCTCTTTATTTCTCTCTCTCTCTCTCTCTCTCTCTCTCTCTCTCTCTCTCTCTCACATAAATCTCTCTCTCTGGAGGGAAAGGGGAAGAAGAATAGGGAAGGGGAGGAAGAATAGGAATAGGAATGGGGATTTGGAATGAGAGGAGGAAGCGAAAGAATAAGAACAAGGGAGAGAAGAATAAAGGAGAATAAAGAAGAAGAGAAGATTGAGATTGAGAAATAGAAGAAAAGGAGAGGAAGACAGAAGCAGAAAAAAAGCATGAAGAAATAAGAAAAAAGAAAAACAGAAAACGAAGAAGCAAACAAAAAAATAAAAAAAAATATAAAAAAAATAAAAAAAAAATCAAACTGCTCCCTTTGTATGGTAATTGATTACTTCCGGGACATGCCGTTGCAAAGAACGATAGTGTCCGCCTTCAGCCCCGTACTGTGTGATTCATTGTCGAAGAGATGAAGAATAGCAGCTTTGTTGTTTCGCGTTATACAGACGAGGAGTTGGAAGGGGGGAGAGAGAGAGAGGGGGGGGGGGGGCGGGTCACAGCTAACCTTGCGGGGGGACTTTTAACGTGACACCGAAAGCATTTTTTTTTTGAGGGGGGGGGGTTGGTTTTTCCCTTCTGGAGAGAGAGGGAGAGAGAGAGAGAACGAAAGAGAGAGAGAGAGAGAGAGAGAGAGAGAGGAAACGAGAGAAAGAGAGAGAGAGAAAGAGAGAGAACGAAAGAAAGAGAGAGAGAGAGTGAGTGAGTGAGAATAAGAGAAGCAGAGAAACAGAGCAAAGGAGGTAAGTAAGGAAATGACGTGAAAGAGTAGAGCGGAGTTGAGAAACGGATGTAGAAAGTAGAGTGTTAAGTAGATAAATGGGTGGATGGATGAATGCGCGTTTTAAAGGGTTTTATTTCCCTGTTGATTTTTCTACCTTCGCCTGGTAAGCAATGTCCATTCATCACAATTAACACGCATCCTAAGTGACTCTTATTAATGATGATTTATGATGAGTTTCAGAGCCACAGGATGACCAGCCACCTGTTGCACGAATTTACTTATTTGTGATTATTTTCTTTTCGTCTCTTTAAGCATGTATGTATCTTTGTTTTCATTTAACATTTCGGTTTACCTCAGTAACGCAATGAGTATGAATTCTCACCTTCATGTATGTTTTTTCCACACTATGATTATTTATTTACACACGTGCTTACGCGTCGTTACACACACACACACACACACACACACACACACACACACACACACACACACACACACACACACACACACACACACACACACACACGAACATAAGCAATTGTTTTCTCGACCCCAACTGACCCATGCATATTTTTCGTATATATTTTTTATTTCTTTTGCCCATCTAAATACCTATTTTTTGCTTAAACCTCTTATTTATGTTTGGCGAACCAATGTCTCTCAGTGCAGTCATTCTTAAAAACAGCAAACGATGCTTTTTATATTGAGAAATGGCCCAAGCAGCGATGCCTACGTAAGGAATGAAGCCATAGTAAACACAAAGGAAAATGTAAATGCAGGTATTTTTTTCAGCGGACGCATTTTTATAAGCAACGACAGCACCTGCGTGGATGGATTGCGGCTGTTTGTGCCTTGCCAGTGACAATTGTGCAACAGCGGGCGAGGTGACCGGCCGCCCTAGGTGAGCCGCTGCAGTTTTGCATCTCGTCCAGGTGCAACAGCGCGCTCCGGCGTGGGCAGGGCCGGCCCAGCGGGTGGTGACTGGGGCAGACGGCGATGGTCGTCGGCGATGCCTTTAATTGAATTTCCCGCCAGGCAGCCACCTCCCCGATGCCGTCCACTCAGCGAGCGTAACGTGTCAATGCCTACACCCGAGAGCCACGGGTGACGGCCAGTCCCTCACTCCTCACGCTCCCTGCCATTATATCTTTCGCTAATGGCGGGATCGCGGCTACCGGTCACTCGTTTACCTTGGCGCGGCATTCGGCGTCTTCTGGCAGCGAGAAATCACAAGTGGAGTCGTCTCCGAGGCCCCGCCAGGGCTGTCGACCCGCGCGACCTCGCTCACAAGTGGTTGTTGATTGCACACATCCAATTACCTCTTTACAAAAGCATAAAATTATCCTTCAACAAATTCTAGACTAGAACTCTCGCCTCGAACGGAATGTTTTCTCTGGGCCATGCGCTCATACCCCCTCTCCATCATTATGTCTAGTGAGTGGCCGCCCCGCGAGCATCCGGTTCTGTACTGGAAGATTCCCATTTGAAATTACAATGTAGCGAGCGGAGCGGCCAGACCACCCAGGTTGAGACCGAAGGGCCCATTAATCTTGGCCTGATAACGTGGGTGGCATCCGAATCCACGCGTTCTGAAGACGGCTTCGGCTCGGAGGACCGAGGAAAACGCCCCGTCCACTCATTTCCTTCGTTCATTTTCATCTTGCGTATTTCCTGGACTTTGAATATCCCCGTCGGCGAATTGTTCGATTTCCAACAGACGGGAAAATGGGTAGTCACACCCGCAAGAACAAGGAAGAAACGAATCCGCTCGCGAAGGGATCCGGAGAAGGCCTTGGCTGGGCGAGCGGGAAGGTATGTCAGCGCTGTGAACCACGCCGACTCAGACATTGTGTGGAAATGGGTTGAATACCTTCCGTAGATTATCAACAGGTTAATTGCCTCTATGTGGCCTCCGCTAAAAAGAGTGATAACTGTCGACCCGATAAAGAAGTCAGCGGAATGGGATGACTCCGGGATAAGGGAGAGGGCCCTTAGGGTGTGACTCGGACGAAGATGAGGGCCGAGATTGTACGGAGCTTCTAAGATTAAAAGGAAGGAGAAAGGGAGAAGGAACGGGAAGTTAAAAAAAAGTAGGGGAGAGAAGAAGGGCAGAGGACAAGATGAAAGGAAGGGAGACAAAGGAAGTGAGAGAGAGAGAGAGAGAGCGAGGGAGCATAGAATGAGAGAACCAAGTTAATGATGATACGAAAGAGAGACCAAAACAAAATCAAATATCCACAGGAAAGGAATGCAGAGAGAGAGAGAGAGAGAGAGAGAGAGAGTTTTCTAAATGAAATAGGATAGTAAGAGCGATTCGAGAACGCCACAAGATAGACATAGGGACGATATACACACCGTTGGTTCATTCATTTAAATGCATGTGAGGAGAGGAAGTCCCTCCCCCTTTACTCCTCCCCCTCCCCCTCCGCCCAGGGTAAAGGTCAACGATAAAATAACACCAAGAAAAAAGGGGTGAGTTAAGTTCCACGTCCCTCACATGCAATGCCGAACACCTTGAGGATCTCCTCGGTAAAGATGAATGTCAGAGCATGACGGGCTAAATATAGGGGCGAGGGAAACAAATGGAATAAGAGAACGTGAGAGATGAAAGGAACATAACAAAAGCAGTGGATACTGTGATAGATATGTTGTATAGAATAGCTTTCATTTGGCGGAGTTGTGATTATGAGGAGAGCAAGGTTTATAACTTGGTGATAAAGATACAAATGTAGCATTTAAGTCTGTGATACGAAGGGTCAATGGCACAAGATAGTGATGATCTGACAGCAACTTGCAGCGAAATGTGCCTTAATTGTAGCGTCAAGATAATTTCCTTTGTCGAAATATCATCCGCAAACTCCCCCCAGGGAGATCCACTAGCTAAGGAAGACAGTGATTGATACGTCATGCAAGAGAGGGACATAATGCATGCATGATTATGAGTCGCGATGGATATTTACCCGGTAGATGATGGACTTGCATTTTTTCACAGATTATGGCCGCATTCATTGGGTCCAATAGCCTGTGATACTGTCGCTGGAACGAGTTATCACGATGGCCAAGCTCAAAAACCTGATTTCCTCTTGTGGTTGAAAAGTGTAGGGATGTTGTGCAGCAAATGCTATCGACGATGACTCTTCTCTGCAACGGAGATTGATGTGATAAGGAATTTCATGATGGAAGACTGATGACATACGATACTGAAGGTTAACAAAATGGTCTTAGTGACACGATGTTGAAACGCGATGACATGCGATAGTGCAAGTAAAAAAAAAAAAAGAAAAAAAACACCCGAAGGAACCAATGACAAGATATTGTTAACAGAGACCAGAAACAGCAACAACAACAAACAACAACACAAACACACTTCCGAAACATAAAATAAGAATAAAACCCCCCTTCAAAACACAATGAATAATCCAAGAAAGCCACCCCCCATACAAGACCACGACGAAAGCAACTTCGCTCGTTACGCACACTGAGTGGCTGAATAAGATTCTGTCGCCGTTGAATTAGACAATGAGTGATGAACAGATGTACATATACGTCTCAATACTCGAGATCAGGTCAAGGCCATTGTCACGAGAGGTGTGTTCACTGTCACCCAGCTGGGAATTACAGATTATTGGAGTCAGTGTGGGTAGGTATGAGGGTCTAGTTGTCTTTATATATTCATAGAGGGTTCAAAAGGGAGAAATATTGTTTTATTTCGTAGGTATCGATTGGGTGAGAGGAAATACATAGGCTTACTTTTATTTATGTCTGTTTCCCAAAAGATACAGATGGCAGGTTATATGATGCAGCTACTTCGATAGATTTACTTAAAAGGAAGAAAGAAAGAAAGAAAAAGTCTCCCCCTCTCATATTTAGTTTCGCTCATTATTGCGTTGGGAATGAATTCGCATCTTTATGTGTGTTATATGATATGCATACACACTGTCACTGTCACTCTCACTCACACTCTCACTCTCACTCTCCCTCTCACTCTCACTCTCACTCACACTCACACTCACACTCTCACTCTCACTCTCATTCACACACACACACACACACACTCACACTCACACTCACACTCACACTCACACACACACACACACACACACACACACACTTCTTCATCAACATGCCGCCACGGATTCGCCTGGTCCCCGACACGCACAGATCCATTGTTCTCCTTCCTCGCTCTCTCCCTCTCGCTCTCGCTTCCCCCTCGCTCGCTCTCTCTGTCCCTCTCTCTCTCTCTCTCTGTCCCTCTCTCTCTCTCTCTCTCTCTGTCTCTGTCTCTCTCTCTCTCTCTCTGTCTCTGTCTCTGTCTCTCTCTCTCTCTCTCTCTCTCTCTCTCTCTCTCTCTCTGATATATATATATAATGTCTATATATTTATATATTGATGAATGTATGTATATATATATATATATATATACATATATATATATATATATGTGTGTGTGTGTGTGTGTGTGTGTGTGTGTGTGTGTGTGTGTGTGTGTGGGTGTGGGGGCTCTCCCCTACCCCTCCCCCCCTTCCCTCCTCCTCATCTCTGCTCCCTTCCCTCTCCCTCTTCAATCATCCGCCCCCTTCCCTTCTTCCCCTCTTCCCTCCCCTCCCCTAACCCCATTTTTCCTCGCTTTCCTCACTCCCTTTTCCATCCATCCCCACCTCCACCTCATCCCCTCTTTCCTCCCTCCCCTCACCCCCTCTTTCCTTCCTCCCTCCGTCACCCCCTCTCCCCTCGCTTCCCTCTCTCCCTCACCCCTTCACCCCTCCTTCCTCAACCCTTTCTCTCTCACCTGTTTCCTCCCTCCCCTCCCACTCTCTTTACTTCTTCCCTCCTTACCTCCCTTACCTCCTTTTCCCTACCCTACCCCCTCTACCCCTCCCTACCCTACCCCCTCTACTCCTCCCTACCCTACCCCCTCTACCCCTCCCTACCTTACCCCCTCTACCCCTCCCTACCCTACCCCCTCTACTCCTCTCTACCCTACCCTCTCTACCCCTCCCTACCCTAACCCCTCCTCCCCTCCCTACCCTATCCCCTCTTCCCTTCCTCCCTCCCTCCCTCGTCCCTCCCTCTTCCCTCCCTCCCTACCCTATCCCCTCTTCCCTCCCTCCCTTGCTCCCTCCCCCACCCCATCTTCCCTCCCTCCCTCCCTCCCCCTCTCCCCATTTTACCTCCCACCTCTACTCCTTGGCTGTTAGCTTCCCCTCTCCCCTCCCAGTTAACCCCCCATCGGCAAATCGATTAAAAGCGAAATGGCTCTCCACTGACGCTCGATCGCCGTCGCCGTCGCCATCGCCATCGCCGACCTTGTACCGCCGATGGTCAGTTCGAGCCGTTTAGAGCGACCGGCCCATGCCTTATGACACGCGGGAGGGGAAGGCGATGCCGATTTTGTGACGGCTTTTCGTGAGGTCGTGTGTGCGGACGCCTAGGTTGTGGGCAGGTGTTTGACGGGGCTGTTGTAGTAGTTATGTGGGCACTTGTGTATATGTGTATATGTATATATATATATATATATATATATATATATATATGTGTGTGTATATGTGTATATATGTATATATATGTATATGTATATGTATATGTATATATATGTGCATATATATGTATATCTGTGTAAATACGGTTATATATGTGTGAATATGTGTATATATGTGTATATATGTATGTATATATATATGTATATTTATATATATACTCTATATATATACATATATTATATATATATATATATATATATATATATATATATATACATATACATATACTTATATATATACATATATATATATGTATATATACATATACTTATATATATATACACATACATATATATACGTACATATATATACATACAAACATATATACATATATATGTATGTATATATACATATATACATATATACACACACATATATATATATGGACGTGCGCACGCGCAAACACACACACACACTCGCATGCAATGATCAATTGCAAGTCTTGCGTTCCTAACTTCCGGCCCAAGAATTCATAGCCAGATTTCCTCCCTAGACATCTTCCCCCCCTCCCTCCCTCCCTCCGCCGCCCCTTCTATCATCCCATCCTAGAGATCTGTGGGCGTCAGAGCGTGATAAAAAAAAAAAAAAAAAAAAAAATCATTCAGTCACGTCTCACTCCGCGGTCGCCTTGCCTATAGGAAGATCCCGCGTCCCGATAAAGTCGATCCTCCTCTCGATCAGCCTGTCCTCCGCCCCTCCCTCGCGTCCTCATCTCCCAGCCCCGCCAGCGAGCGAGCGAGAGAGCAAGAGAGAGCGAGAGAAAGAGCGAGAGAAAGAGCATCCATCCCCCTCAATCACCGGCCAACCGCAGGTCGAGGATCCCCGCGGCCGCCGAGCGAATTCATCACCGGATAATGCTCGTTGCACATCCATATCTCAGGGCATCATCCCTCCAGGAGGCGGGGAATAACAAGCACCGTGAGCGAGAGGGGGAAGGGGGAGGGGAAGGGGAGGGAGAGGGGAGAGAGAGGGAGAGGGAGAGGGAGAGGGGGAGGGGAAGGGGAGGTGGAAGAGGGGGAGGGGAGAGGGGTGGGGAAGGGGGAAGAGGGAAGAAGGGGAGGGGGAAGGGGGAAGAGGGACGGGGGAAGAGGGAGGGGGAAGAGGGAGGGGGGAGGGGAAGGGGAAGGGGGAAGAGGGAGGGGAGAGGGGTGGGGAAGGGGGAAGCTGGGACGCGGGG
>BOPN01000903.1:322316-324816 GCA_017312705.2 Penaeus japonicus | reverse complement strand
GAGAATAAACTCGAATAGACAGCAGGTAGCTGAAGACAAATTAAAAGTTGGGAATCAGGCACTGTAATGAAGTGACAAGTGAATGTTGCTGGTTAGCTACGGTGTATATGGATTTTGATATATATATATATATATATATATATATATATATATATATATGTGTGTGTGTGTGTGTGTGTGTGTGTGTGTGTATACCAAGACTTTGTGCGAGTTAAGGAGGAAATCCATAGAGTCAGAGGAACACTTTAAAGTGAATCAAGGTGTAGTCGTTATTATCATTTAAAAAAAAAAATCAAATGAAAAGTTCATTTCAAATGCCGAGGTTCAGGAAGGTGGATAAAGACCAGGTAGATGAAGTGGGTGAGTGAGGTCAGATCTGGCCGTAGGTGAGTTATATATATATATATATATATATTTATATATGTATGTATATATACCAAGACTTTGTGCGAGGAAAGGTGGAAATCCATAGGAAGTCGAAGGTGCTTGTAAGTAGATCAAAAGTTATGATCGTTATTATCATTTTTAAAAAAAAAAATCAAATGAAAGGATTCATTCAAATACCGGGGTTCAGGAAGGTGGATAAAGACCAGGTAGATGAAGTGGGTGAGTGAGGTCAGATCTGGCCGTAGGTGAGTTATATATATATATATATATATATATATATATTTATATATGTATGTATATATACCAAGACTTTGTGCGAGGAAAGGTGGAAATCCATAGGAAGTCGAAGATGCTTGTAAGTAGATCTAAAGTTATTATCGTTATTATTATCTTTAAAAAAAAATAATCAAATGAAAGGATTCATTCAAATACCGGGGTTCAGGAAGGTGGATAAATACCAGGTAGATGAAGTGGGTGAGTGAGGTCAGATCTGGCCGTAGGTGAGTTATATTGGTAACTCCCCGGCGACACCATAGGTCCGGCCACGCACTTGTCAACGTCACTGTAAGACAATGGGATGTTCACTCGTACTTTCAACCCTCTGTCAACTCCCTTTCCTCTGCCACCACCCCCCCCCACCCCCTCCACAAGCTCACAATTCTTCTATCTTTCTGGTCGTCTTTCTTCTTCTTTTTTTATTTATTTATTTATTTTTTTTTTTAATCCCTCGGTTACTTTAGTTTTATGAAACTTGATTGTATCAATGAGAACTTGAACTTGTACTGTATATAAGAAATCTTTTTCGATATCTCTCAGCTTTCATTATAGTCTATCATTTGTCCACGCATTTGCCTAACGATTGTTACCCCCCCCCATTTGTATCTTGTATTTGTAAATGTACTCATTAAAACTTTCCCACAGAAGGTATAGTATTTACATAGATGTTTTACATCCAACCAGTTATATTCCTTTCAGCAATTTTCCGGTTTATTTTAGGAGACTCATCAATGCATATGGAGTGAAATCGTACTCATAATTTTTGATTATCGTTACCGATCGTTAACTAAAACATTTAAACTTAGTTCAGTGACATCCTAAAACATGGCATTCATAATCTGAAGAACTAACCAGTAACATTTTCTTTCATGTGGTTTGGAATGTAAATTTTGGTGTCTACTATCTTATGATTAATTAAGAATAGTAGGCGTGTTGGCTGGGCTAGATTTTAATAGTTTCATGAGCCTAGGGTGAATGTTAGTTTCTCTCCTCACATCTTGTGTCGATTTACTGAAATGTTTCACTTTCTTAATTTTCTTTTTGTGTATTCATAATTTTCAAGTAATAATTTGGTCTTCTTAATCATTTGTCATATTCTGTTGAAGTTTTGGCATGGAGGGATTCCGTTTATGGGTTATTTTTTTTCTTTCCCACTTCATCTATTATTGCTTTCCCTTTTAGAGGTGATTTTCCGTTTTCATTCTTGCAATTTTTTTTCTCCTTTTCTTTTGTTATCAGTTACGTACGATGTTTTCCCCTTTTTGTTCTATTTATCGTAATCTCATTCAACTCAACATTCCGTTCGTTTATTCTACGCCCATCTCCGTTCCGTATACTATTTTCCTTCCCCTTCACACTTTTCCACACGCGCTCCCTCTTCCCCTCCGCCCGTCTTACAGCAGATCCGTCTCCATACGTCGCGCTTGGCACTCCCTAATTGTTGGCTATGACAGCCTTCCTCCCTTCCTTCACTCCCTTGCTCTTCCTCTGCCCTCTCCCCTGCCTTTCCTCTCCTCCCCTGCTTCTCCGCACCCCCCCCCCCCCATCCCCCTCCGCCACCATGGCCATTCCCCCCTGTACCCTGCCCCCCCCCCTCTCTCTCCCTTCCTCCCCTCCCCCGTCTCCCTCCCCGGGGCTTAACCCCCGCTAAGATAGATGCATCCGTAACAACCAACAAGGCGTCACACACAGCCTTTCATCTTCGCCAGCGGAGAAATAGACGAATGTTTCGCATCTCATTAATTGCGAGAGTTTATGAGGATATGATGGTTTTCTTAGACAATTAGTCGGTGGTTTATGCTAATTCGCCGTTGACAGATAGTGGTCGGGAGGCATT
>BOPN01000903.1:317316-319816 GCA_017312705.2 Penaeus japonicus | reverse complement strand
TATATATATATATATGAATATACATACATACATATATATATATATATATATATATATATATATATATATAAATGAATACATATATATTCATATATATTCATATATAATATCTATATGAATCTATATATTAATATAGTATATATATGTATACATATATGTATATGTATATATATATATATATATATATATATATATATATATATGAATATATATATATGTATAGTTATATATATATGTTTATATATATATATATATATATATATATATATATATATATATATATATATATATATATATATATATATGAATATGTATATATGCGTACATATTCATATATATATATATATATTATAATTTATAGGTATCTATATCCACATATGTATATATATATATATATGTATATATATATGTTTATACATATTCATATAAACATATTACATAGCTCTAGCTGGAACAAGTACAAAATACACCACATGTAAATCATCACATCGAATTTGTCTTGCAAAATTAAATTTAAGCTCTTTACAAAAACAAAACGATTGACCTTCATTCACCCCTGGATCCAATTCTTGCAAAACTGATCCATTCTTGAAAAAAATGACCTTAAGATATACTAAAACTGTCAACCATCAAACAAACCATCCTCTTGAAAACGGCAATATAAATGAATCAGCAAAGAAGCAACAATATCTCGGGGGGGATAATAGCCACAACCATCCAGAAACGCAACCATCCGACCACCTCCAGAAAACCCCACATGAGCACACCATCTCCAGGTAGACTCGAATCAACTCCTCCCTTGTAATAATTTCATTATCATATTTTTGACGCCTCACTGCTGGCAGGATCTCCCCTCGAGGCTAAACTATTATGTGCAAAAAAAGAGGACGAAATATGCAAGTGTAATTATTTATATATAAAGGAATTCCTGCGCTTCTTTGAGGTTTATAATTTGTTTATGGTAAAGGGTTTTAACATTTAGACTCGTGACAGTAGTCCCACATGCGTCGTCAAGATATTTCATTATTAATCTCGGTGATTTCTTTACTCTTCACAGAATATGTATATATCATTCGTGTGTATGTTTGCTTTGGCTTTGAGATATATCATTTCTCTTTTACCAACCACTCCTTATTTTCTTTTGCATTGAAAATAAGATCGAAGAACAAAATAGGTTTACCCTTCACTCCATCTTGGCTCGAGTTAGCTTGTAGGACCTTGTAGTCTCATTAGAATCTCATGATCCCCATTTCCTTACGTAAACAGCTGTCTAACCTTGGCAAGTTTTCATTAACCCGTTTAACAAGTCTGGTACTACAGTCCTTAGGGGGTTATGGTGCTTTCTTATAGCACGCTGGCGGTATTCATTCTCTATCCTTACTCCTTCTTCCTTGCGTTATCTCCTCCATTTCCCTTCCACAAACATTGATGGAAATTGATTTTTAACTGGCTCGCCATTAGACCGCAGCCCACCCGGAATTCCACCTCCCAGCAGGCTCTTTAACCCACATTATATCATTCACGCCCATATTCCCTAGAACCACACAGGTCGAAATAATCTGACAAGCCCGAACCCCTGTCGCGAAGAGATTAGGTCAGATCCGTATGTCTAAGCTATCTGCGAAGCGAAGAATTTTGACAAGTTGCCGACGGGTCTTCGGGCGGCCTGGAAGGTAGACCTCAGGTGTGTCGCTGAGACATACAGAGTGAGGAAGAAATTAATATTTCATACCTGCTGAGTGAGCTTCATTGGGATGGAATGGAGGACCCGGGGAATCAGGGGAGTAGGGAGTAGGGAGTAGGGAGTAGGGCGAAGGGCGAAGGGTTGGGGAAGGGAGAGTGAACGCCGGGGGTAAAACGGAGGCGATTGGAGGGATCGCTTGCAAGAGAAGAGACAAATTAGAAATACTAGAGGTTTATGGTGAATGAGAAATGTAAACATATTTATACATGTACACACAAACACACATATATGTGTTTATATATATGAATATATGTATATATATGATATATATTTATATATATAATATATATTTATATATATAATATATATTTATATATATAATATATATTTATATATATAATATATATTTATATATATAATATATATTTATATATAATATATAATATATATTTATATATATATAATGTATAATATATATTCATATATATATATATAATATATATTTATATCTATAATATATAATATATATATATATAAAATATACATATATACATATGAATACATATATATTATATATATGCACATGTATATGTATATATATATGTATGTATACATTTGTATATATATATATATATATATATATTTATATGTATTATATGTCTGTATATATATAGATAATTATACTTACACATATATATGTGTATTATATATATATTATATATATATAAAATGTATGTATATGTATATATATATGTATATATACATATGCATATATATATATATATATATATATATATATATTTATATATATATATA
>BOPN01000903.1:302316-304816 GCA_017312705.2 Penaeus japonicus | reverse complement strand
TTTCCTCTTTTGTTTCTTTTCTTCTATTCTGGTTAATGGATTAAAGAGTCTTCAGGAATGTATCGAAATAACTAGTGACTAATGGTATTTTCACGTTTCCGGACAATATTTCTTTTCTAAAACTTATCGCTGATCAAACAGGATCAGGTTTTACCTTCATAAAAGTTTAAACGTTAACAAATATGTCCTCAGGGTAATATTAGTGCTTGACCTTATTAACTGTCTATTGATTTTTAAAAAATCTTATAAAGACAGTGAAGATATAAAATTACTTGGAATGAAGGGATTCAGAAAAAACATCTTGGTATGAGGGTCCTTCCACCTATGACTGAGGAAGAAGCAATATAGCTTGCTCACCTCCCCCCATCATACACACACGCGCGCGCGCGCGCACGGGCGTATAGGACCAACAGGACCATATGCGTTTTATTCCCTCACTTCTAACCACCAACGCTAACCATGCCTTAGAATATCGGAGATTTGAAAAATGATTACAAAGAACTTGTAAGAACTTTATTTATTTTTTATTTTTTATTTTTTGCTCTAACATATAAGCAGATTTTAAAACCAAATTTATGTCAAGAAAACGTTTGAATTAGCTTTTGAAAAAGGTTACGCCTCGAATGTATGGAGTAATCAAAATTATTTTTACACCTTAAGTGAATGCAAAATTCGTTATCATAGTCCCACGCGCATACACGCTAGTTGATACTGTGTGTAGCTGAACTGTGGTGATTATGTGTGGAATTAGTTGGCATTGCAAGTGTGTGTATTTTCGGAGTAATATTTTAATAATTTGATTGATTTGCCTTTTAATGTGTTTACAGGTTAATTAAAAAAGGAAATAGTCAAGCTATCAAATCTCTGATGAATTCCTTTGTGTATTATATTCTGACGTGGAATTCCTATTTACTCTGAAAAAATAAACACTTAATAAGTAAACAGATATATAATTTGATAATTTTTCTCTCCCATTATGCAAGAGAATTCACTTTATAATACAAATAAAGCAGATGCCATAAATACTAAATTGCACACCCCTCACGTGAAATACTGAGCAAAAATAGTCATTTTAAATTCCTCTTTTATTCATCTCTATAGACATAAAGTAAATATGCAACATAAGAACAACTTCTTTTTACATATATCTTCTTTCATATGTTCAAACGACCTTTATTTCCTGTCCCTTTCTGTCGTGTCTTGAGGGTCCATAAAACCACTTTTATTATTCCTCTAGCTTTTCATTACTACAAAACTGATGATGGATAAGAAGAATTTCATTCAGAATTTCAGTTTCCTGTTGCACAAATTCGAGAAAGAACATATGTATGTGTGTGTGGGTATGCATATGTATGTATATATATGTACACATATATGTATACACACACATACACACACATATATATATGTATATATATATATATATATATATATATATATATACATACATATATATATATATTTATTTATATATATGTATATATGTATATATATGTGTATATTTGTATATATATATGTATATATATATACATATATACACATATATATATATATATACATATATACACATATATATATATATATACATATATACACATATATATATATATATACATATATACACATATATATATATATATATATACATATATATATATGTATATATATATATATATACATATACATGTATACATATATATATATATATATATATATATATATATATATATATATATATATATATATATACATTATATATATTATATATATATGTGTGTATGTGTGTGTGTGTGCGTCTGCTTGTATATATATATACAAACATATATATATATATATATATATATATATATATATATATATATATATATATACTTGTATACATATATATATATATATATATATATATATATATATATATATATATATATATATATATACATACATACATATATACATATATAAATATATTATATACATACATGTGTATGTATGTGTTTTATATATATGTATGTAATATATATATTTATACACACACACACACACACACACACACACACACACACACACACACACATATATATATATATATATATATATATATATATATATATATATACATATATATACATATATATATATATATATATATATATATATATATATATATATATATATATATATATATATATGTATGTATGTATGTATACATACATACATATACATTTATATACAAATATGTATTTACATATATACATAAACATGCCAGCATTTACACACACATTTACCCTTAGTTTCAATATATGTCTAGTCATGAATTCCATATTTATGTATTAAACTATTACACTGGCATGACTGCATGACCTTAGCAGACTTCTATAAGATTATGATTTCCTGAATTTCTTCCCAAAAGTCGACATCCCTAATTCCCGCTGATGTCTTGACAAATAGACCTATGGGATTGTGCCTTATGACGTATCTCTGCAATTTGGCTCACGTTTTG
>BOPN01000903.1:284816-289816 GCA_017312705.2 Penaeus japonicus | reverse complement strand
AAGACAGATGACTAAGATTCCCCAAAGACCACGTGATGTATTGTCTACAGGCGAAGAAAAGCAGTAGAGGAATAAGAAAAAGAGCTACGATTTGTATGAATATATATGAATATATATATATATATATATATATATATATATATATATATATATATATATATATGTATATGTATATGAATATATATATATATATATATATATATATATATATATATATGTATATATATATATATTTATATATATACATATATACACATATAGATACATGTATATATATATATATATATATATATATATATATATATATATATATATATATATATATGTATGTATATATGTATGTATATATGTATATATATGTTATATGTATATATATGTATATATATGTATATATATGTATATGTATATATATAATATATATATATATATATATATATATATGACAGTATATATATATATATATATATATATATATATCAATCAATAGATAAATAAATATTTGACATGCTTTGTAAGGAAGCACATTTTCTGTCACGAGTATTATCCGATATATAAAAGAAATGCAAAAAGAAAAGCAAAAACACAGGTAGATTAAAGTTAAAACTTTATGAATAAAATGTAAAAAGAAAAGAAAAAACTCCTTCAACCGTTCCTGCGGCACCACATTGACCTTGTTTCCTTCTTCTTAGCATTACTAATCTACAAGTACAGCACCTCACCAAGCAATTTACTTTGTATACTTATCAGCACAAGTGATTCTATTACCCAAAGGACCGTCCAAATCGCTTCTCCACCTCATTATCCCTCTCCCTCTCCCTCCCCCTCCCCTCCCCCTGGCACCGTCCCGTCCTCCCCCCCTGGTCACGGTGCCACGTCGGGGTGCCATCTTCACACCAGGCCACTTGACAGGCCACGGCACCAATTATCCCACCGACGACAAACTGCTCCCCAGCCAGCGTCAGGCAGTTGTCGCCAGCGGACCAGGTGTATGTATCGGCAGCCCCGTCACCCCTCGTCCCCCCCCCCATCACCCTCTCCCTCGCCGGCACTCCCTGGCACCGTCCCGTCCCGCCTTGGTGCCACCGTCGCCGTGGTTGTTTTGTTTAGCTTTCGCATTTTCTTCTCCTTGACAGTCTGGACTCTTATCGGGGATCTTAATGACGATTAGCCTCGATGTCTGATTTGACCGATGTTTTTTTCCAACACGCCCCCGTATTTGGCCGTGACAGTTCCCGTCCTATTCCATCCCTTCGGTAGATGAGCGTCCCTTGACAAGACGCGCAAGGAAATCTGTCCTGTTCTGACAGCTGTCGTTGTCACTCATCGTATATAGAACTGTCATATCACCAGAAAGAGGACAGACATCTTATACATAAGTACTTTTCACTTTATTTCACACTATCAGCATCTGTCACAGTGTAAACTGACACCTCTCGTTGTCAGTTCGTGTGTGATTTGTCACAACCAGAAGAATAGCGTTAACGGGTTTCTTTATAAGATCACTTGTGTATGCGTGGGGTAAAGCCATCTTTGTCAGACTGAGTAATAACATACTTTAGTTAATCTCCTTTATTTGACTTATTATGGTATTGAATTTCCAGTGTGTTAGCTTGAAGAAACTTGAGACCATTTTCGCTAACGAAATTGGGTAAGTTCTTTTCTTGGAACATTTTGTTATTTCCTCTATGGGGATCGAAGTGACTTTGCATCGTTATATATAAGTTCCCTACGAACGTTTTTGCAACTGCTTAACTAAAAACAATTTCGAAAAGGAGTTTATCGGCGAACACAAAGAAACCGATCCAACAGAAAATCTGCCATATATCTCTAGCAGGAACCTTCGTAGATTCTCAGTGGCAACATAGCAATAGATATAATGCCTCCCCATGAATCACGCCCGCAGCAGCAGCAGACGCGGAAGTCCTCAAAGGCAAAGCGATGTCCATAAAGAAGAAGTCTCCTTCATCGACCTCAACTTGGGGTGCCATCTTCAAAAGAGACGTAGAAGCGTGTTTTCATGACCGTTGCTCTAGCTCGGATCCCAAGCCAGCTGTTGGAACACGAGTTAAACGGCCGTAAACAACTAACTCAACTTATATAGATTGCTTAAGGTAAACCGCACATCAAAAAGGCTTTTATGGGAAGGGATAATGACGAAGGCAGGAGAGGAATTAAATAGATTGACTTATTTTAGTGCTAAGTGACATGTCAAGGGTCTTTGTGATTGTTTAACCTATCATTATGGGGAACAAAAACGGGCGGCGATGGGGGCAAAAACTGCATCTGCTGCTGCTGCTACAACTACTACTACTACTACGATGGTAGGGACAAAAACAAGCAGAGTCATAACGACGGCATTAGCATAACATTGTTGGAGCAAGAAGAACAGTAGTCTCGTTATCTTTGCCAACTACAGCAACCACACAACCATAGCTACATCTCATATCTACAACAACCAATCTGCACCACAACAACCAAATCTCCACCACAATAACCACATTTCCACCACGACAACAAAATCTCCACTACAATAACCACATCTCCACAACAACAACCACATCTCCACCACAACAACCAGATTTCCACATCTCCACCACAACAACCACATCTCCACCACAACAACCACATCACCACGAAAACCACATCATCAACCACACCACCTCAACAACCACGCCGAAAGCGATAACAGGAAGGATGACAAACCACAGTGGCAGGGGCGCTTGACAGAGTGGCAGAGGAGGGTTGCTCAGAGCAGGGAGCATGATACGGGACCCCACACCGATGACAAATTGGGCAAGTGCAAAGTGGTGGTTTATTGTGCCGAGGAGGAGGATGGGGGAGGGGGACGGGGTAGGGGGGTAGGGAAGCAAAGTGGTGAGGGAGGGGAGGGAAGGGTAAGGGCTAAGGGCTAAGGAGGTTGGGGGTACGATTGGGGGTGGGGGGGGAGTTAAGGGAAGGGGGAGGAGTAAGGACGAAGACGATTGGGGTTGGGAGGGTTGTGGAGGGGGTAAGACGATTGGGGTTGGGGGTGGGGGAAGGGGAGGGGAGTAAGACGATTGGGGTTGGGAAGGGGAGGGGAGAGGGGTAAGGCGATTGGAGTTGGGGAGGGGAGGGGGTAAGACTATTGGGGGGGGGTGGGGGAGAGGGGTAAGACGATTGGGGTTGGGGGAGGGGAGAGGTTGGGGAGGGGAGGGGAGGGGAGAGGGGGTGCTAGGAGACGAAAACCAGGTGGCCTCGTTAAATGACATGATGAAGGTGCCGCTTCAAGTCAAATTAGCAAGATGATCGAGGTGAAGATTAGGGATTTGTCTGGTGGTGAAGGGTGGTCTTTCTGCCCTTCGCTCTTTCGCTCTTTCTGTTGCTCTTTCTCTCTCCCTCTCTTTGCCTCTGGTTGCTCGGTCTCTCTTGACAGGTTGCTTGAAAGATGGGTCACTGAGAAGAGAGGTGTGTCTCTTTATTAGATTTTATCTGGATGCTTACCTGTCTAATCATACGCCCTCCTCCCTTTTATCTCTCTCTCTCTCTCTCTCTGTATATACATACATATATATATATATATATATATATATATATATATATATATATATGTGTGTGTGTGTGTGTGTGTGTGTGTGTGTGTGTGTGTGTGTGTGTGTGTGTGTACATATACATATACACACACATATATGCATATACATACACACACATGCACACATAAACTGATAGATAGAAAGGTACCTACCGCAAAACCAGAAAACATACATATTTGCATTTTTCCATCACACAACACATGAGTGCTTGTAAGTAGCTGCATGTGTACCTACGTGTAAGTGTTAGCATTCATGTCCATTTCCCTCTGGCTGCACGGACTGTACATGTAACTCGCGATAATAAACATGTTACTCGCACAGCCTTCGTCAGCGCTAGAAGAGGACTCCGTGACGACCCCGAATGAAATAGATTTATTTCAACGCAGTCGTTGCAACGGTTATTATATAATAGTATGAATGCACACGATGTTCTAATTGAGAGCGACGCCATAATGAGCTGTATCAAATTCCTTCATAAAAACAGAGTCATTGTGGCAATATCTTTATATCACGGAGGAGTGAGCATGCAGGAGATGAATTTACATATCATGACTAAGCATGACATACGTGCATACATGCACGCATACAAACTTGCAAACGTGCGCACTGAGCGATATGCATAAGCCATGCGTGCATTTCACAAACTTAGGCATAAAGAAAAGAAAACAAATATATGAAGTTTCGCAAAGTTAGGCATAAACTCGCAATCACGCGGAGAGAAGAAAACAAATATATGAAGAACTGTTTTTAAATGATTTATTCATGAATACAGTTACATATAGATAAGACTAACAGTTCTGTTGTTAATAGATATATCCATCTATATAAAGATATAGATTACATGAATACATAAATGTGACTTAAAAGAAGCCATGATATTTTTATTTTTTTTTCACACAAATATGCACGTAGAACATTTACAGACACAAACACACAACACACACACACACATACACAAACCCTTATAACAGCCAGAAATAAAAAAGTCAAAATAACCCACCTGAAGGTACCCGCGAGTGACCCAGAACGCGAAATTGAGTCAGCCGTTGGCCACTCGCAAAGAAGTGTCTCAGCGTCAGCAAAAGGGCAACAGTCTGACATTTAGACCTCGAAGACACAAGGGGGGAAGTGTGGCTTCTTGAGCAGACACGTGCAAGAGGCAAGACGCTTCGACGAACACACTTCATCCGGACTTCCTCTCGCGTTCCTTCTCTTTCTCTTTCTTTCTGGGTGGTCGGGGTGGTGGTGGGGGGGGGGGGGGGGGGGGGGGGGGGGGGGGAAGGGGGGGCTTTGATTAACTGTCTTTTCTGTTTCTGTTTTCTCTTGGCTTTGTCTCTTTACTTTCTTCTGTTTTCGTTTTTCCCTCTCTTTCTCTCTCTCTTTCTTTCTCTCTTTCTCTCTCTCTCTCTCTCACTCTCTCTTTTAATCCTC
>BOPN01000903.1:272316-277316 GCA_017312705.2 Penaeus japonicus | reverse complement strand
TCTCGCGTAATACATAAATCTATCTAAGTGACAGAGAGAGAGAGAGAGAGAGAGAGAGAGAGAGAGAGAGAGAGAGAGAGAGAGAGAGAGAGAGAGAGAGAGAGAGAGAGAGAGAGAGAGAGACGTCAAACGGAGAGAAAGATGAATGAATAAAACTCTTCCAGAAGAGTGATTCTTGTGCACCTCATCTAAAAGCCACAAGACATATTAAGGTCATAATAATCCACAGCAAGATAAGGTCAGCATCCCCCCAAACAAAGACAGTAGTAGCATGAGGGCGAGGGAGATTTGAGTGAGGGAGATGGGGTGAGAGAGGGAGGGGGGGGGGGGGAAGGGGGAAGTGCCATGATACCCACCTCTCCCTCCCCCTCCCCACGAGCGAGGGTGGCCCACCACGCCCACCACATTACCCGCTCATCCGCCCACACGGTTGAAGTCATGCACAACAACCCACTGCTAAATGCGCCAACAACATCTATTGTTGGCGTGATAAAGTGTAACATGATGCTCACTCGCTACATCTCTTTCTCGAATAACCACCCCGTCCCTGTACCCCCCTCTCCCCTCTCTCCCATCGGGACGCCCTTTATACTTTATCCTCCTCCTCCTCCTCCTCCTAACCCCTTCTCCTCTTCCCGCTCGCTCTCTCGCCCGCCCGACCGCCCGCCGCAGCGCAACGATATAAAAAAGACGACGAAATCACGCCCACTCTACAAACGGTAGTATTTTTTTACGGCCATCAAGCAATTGGTTCGGAGTCCTGCCTCTCCCGCGAGACAAATGGCGCGGGGACGGGCTCTCGACACGTGCAAGGTTGGCACCCCTGCGTCATCCCCTCCCCCTCCCCCCCCCCCCCTCTCACCCTTTGCGCGCTGCTCACTTCGTTTTCAGGGCGCCCTTACTGTGGCCAAGCTGCTGCGACGCATAACGCGGAGGTGTGGGTCGTTGGCTCAGATATTTAGACGACCATAACGACTAACTTCCACTAGCTAGCAGGGACCGCAGCACGTGGGGGCATCATCATCGTCATCATTACCCTGGCGTACCAACTGTACCCACATATTCGGGATGCTCGGGACACGGTCAAAACAACGACAGCTGTGAAAAGGACGGGAAAACAATAATGGCAAAAAGTGCGTTCGCTAAGCGCCATAATAGTACATGGATTAGGGCCTGCAGACCACCGAGGCAAGGCGAGGCTTCAAGATAAGGACAAAAGAAGCAAGAGAGAGAAAGAGGGGGGCAAGAAAGAGATAGAGATCAGAGAGAGAGAGGGGCAAGAGCAGAAGAAAGAGAGAGAGAGAGAAAGAGAGAGAGAGAGAGAGAGAGAGAGAGAGAGAGAGAGAGAGAGAGAGAGAGAGAGAGAGAGAGAGAGAGAGAGAGAGAGAGAGAGAGAGAGAGAGAGAGAGAGAGAGAGAGAGAGAGAGAGAGTTAGAGAGAGAGAGAGAGAGAGAGAGAGAGAGAGAGAGAGGGAGGGAGAAAGAGATTGAGAAAGAGAAAGAGAGAAAAAGGTATAGAAAAAAGATAGAAATAGAGAAAGAGAGAGATATAGAAAGATAGAAAGAGACAGATAAATAGACCAAGACCGAGAGAACGAAAGGAAAGGAGAAACAAATAGGCAGATAATGAGGAAAGGTGTCAAACAAGAGTAAGAACAGACGACACGAAGAGAGAAGAGGGCTCACTGACAGGGACCCAAAGACAGACAGACTAATCTCACTTTTGAGAAAGCCTCAGTCGTCAGTCAGTTAGCACAATCATACCCGCCACCAAAGTACCCATACACCTCGGGAATCCCATACTCAGACAGGCAAAAGGGCATCCACCATCATCTTATGTTCTGCCCTCTACCCCCCCCCCCCTCGTTACACCCCTATGCCTCTCCCCCTCTACATCTTAACCCCCTTTATCACACCTCTTCTTGTTATCCTCCCCCTCCTTTCTCTCCACTCCTTTCCACCTCCTCTCACCACCTCTTACCCCCAACATTTCCCCCTCCCCTGAAATTCCCTCATCCCCACCACCTCACACCCCTCTCCTAACCCCTTTCCCCTTCCCTAAATATCCCCTCGTCCCCCCACCTTCGTACCTATATCCTTTCCCCACCCACCTTCATACCCACACCCCCTCACCACCTCCCCTTCTCCTTAAATCCCCCCTCATCTCCCTCCCCTCACTCCTACCTATTTCCCCTCATCTCTTCCCCCACCTCCTCACGCCCTTTCCCCTTCCCTAAAATTCCCCTCAAACCCTTCCCCTCGGCCCCCCCCACCTCTTAACCCCCTCGCCTCACCCCACCACCTCTTCCCCCTTCCCCCACCCCACCACCTCTTAACCCCCTCCTTCCCCTCACCACCTCTTAACCCCCCATCCCCTCCCCTTCTCCCTCCCCTCCTTCCCCTCACCCACCACCTCCTATCCCCCTCCCCTTCTCCCCCCATCCCCTCCCCTTCTCCCCACCTTCCTTCCCCTCCCCTCCCCTCCTTCCCCTCACCCCATCACCTCCTATCCCCCTCCCCTCCTTCCCCCTCTCCCTCCCCCTCCCACCAGAACGACCCACGACCGCCGACGACGAGCACGACACCCACGCCGTCGCCGCAACACCATCAACAACAATAACCTCATCACATACGACAGGCTTGACACGCCCACCTGATAACCATCTCATCCGCTGTCCCTTCCCCCCTCCTCTATCTCCTCTCCCTCCTCCCTCTCCTCCCCTCCTTTGCAATCCCTGCAATCCCTGAAATCCCTGCAATCCTCCGAAGCCCTTGCTAGACTCAGCCGCTATCCCTCTTCTTTCTTCTTTTCTTTCCTCTTCCTCCCCCTCCTCCTTCTTTTCTTTCCTTCCGTCCTCATCCCCTCTTTTGCAATCCCTGCAATCCTCCAATCCTCTTCAAAGCCCATGCTAGACTCAGCCGCTATCCCTCTTCCTCCTTCTTTGCTTTCCTCTTCCTCTCCCTCCTCCTTCTTTTCTTTCCTATTCCTCCCCCTTCCTCCTCCCTTCCCTCCTCATCCCCTCTTTTGCAATCCCTGCAATCCCTACAAGCCCAAACTCTTGCCTCTCACAATAACCTTCCCTTTTGTAAATCGCAAGTCACTTCAATCCCATTCTAATCGTTCTCTCTCTCTCGTCCCATTCCATCTTGTACATCCAATCTCCCTCATCACTTTCCCCTCCTCCCATCATCTCCCCATGCCCTCTCCCTTCTCCCCAGCCCCTCTCCCCATCCCCCCTCCTTCTCCTCCTCCCTCCCTCTTTCCACTTATCGTAAATCCCCAAGTCCTTTGCACAAATCCTTCCCTTGTCATTCTGATCCCCCTCCTTCCTTCCCCTTCCCCCTCCCCCTCACCCCCGAATCCCTCTCTCCTATCATGCTAACCCTTTATCCACTGATTCTCTAATCCTCCTTCTTCTCTTCCCCTCTTCATCCTTATCATCCATCTAATCACTCCCCAATCCATGTTATCCTCTTTTCTTTTATCTTAAACCTTCATCCACTCGTATCCTTATTCGGCACCACTTCCTCCTCCTTTCACAATTCCTCTCTCTCTTACTCCTCCCCCTCCTCTCTCCTCCTCCTCCTTCCCCTTTCCCAATTCCCCTATCAAATTCGTCCTTTCCCAATTCCCCTCTCGTCTTCGTCCCTTCACAATTCTCCTCTCTCTTCATCCTCCCCCTCCTCCTCCTTTTCCCAATTACCCTCTCATCTTCGTCCTTTCACAATTCCCCTCTCTCATCTTCCTCTCCTTCCTCTACGGCTCCATCCACTTACTCCCATTCCACTCATTCCCTCAGTCTAATCCATTTCATTCCTTTCTCTTTCATCTTTCGTCCTCCTTCTCGTCCTCTTCCTTCTCATCCACTCATTCTCTGATGCTTTTCCTCTTTCTCCACTTCCTGACTTTCACACTTCCTCTCTTCTCCTCCTCCACCTGCTCTCGCTCACACTTCCTCTCTCCTCCTTCTTTTCTCTTCCATACTTGCTCTCTCCTCCTCCACCTTTTTACCTACCACACCTCATCTCTCCTCCCCCTCTTCCATCTCCCCGTTACGCTTTTTCCCTCCTCCTTCTCCTTCTCTTCTTACACTTCCTCCTTCTCACACTTCCTCTCTCCACCTCCTTCTCCTCCTTCTCCGTTTCACACTTCCTCTCCTCCTCCTCTTCCTCCTCCTCCCCCCCTCTCCTCCTCCTCCTCTCTCCCCTCAGCTCAAGCTCCTCAAACAACAAGAATGATGGCAGATAGTGTTACCAACGCCGGAGTATGTGGTCACCAACATGAATGTCTCCAGTGTTGCCAGTACCGTTGCCCTCAGATGTAGTGTTGCCAGCAGAGGGGAATGTGTGGGTAATAGCTTGAAGTATTAAAAGCAAGAATGATAAGAAGAATGAGTGGGAGAGAGGATGGGTAGGGTGGGTAGGGTTGGGGTGGAGGTTAGAGAAAGGAAAATGCAGTTTGATATATTTATCTTATGCAATATATCAATATAATTATTGGACATTATCTTAAAGCACAATCTAAAAAAAGAAAAAAAAGATCACGAAAAATTAGCTAAAGAAAGAAAATGAAACCAGAAAAAAAAAATATATATATGTATATATATATATATATATATATTCAAATATAATCTGTCTCTCCTAATCTCTTTTTTCCCCTTCAACTCTATTAGCATTCAGTGTTTTGAAGGTTGATGTCATTATGCCTCGTTAATATAATTAGATTTACCAGTGACAGAATAAGTGTTTCTGCCACCACCATCATTAACTTTGACATTTCTGTTATTATTGCCCTTAGTATTATTATTATAAGTGTTATTATCGTTAATCGCATCACAACATATTGTCATAAACTATTATCATTTTGTCATCGATTTATGTTCAAAATTCGTAATCTTTATCAGTTTTTCGTTGTCGTTCTTTAGTGTCATTATCATCGCCGTTATCATTTTATTAGTAGTACATTTGACAGCTTCACAATTATCAGATTTTAGAAAAAAA
>BOPN01000903.1:267316-269816 GCA_017312705.2 Penaeus japonicus | reverse complement strand
CTCTCTCTCTCTCTCTCTCTCTCTCTCTCTCTCTCTCTCTCTCTCTTTCTCTCTCTCGCTCGCTCGCTTCCATATACTCTCTTATGAGACTGTCCACTGCCACTGCACAAAATACTGTCGTTTTTCATACTCCTCTTTTTTAGCTACATCTTTACCACAATTTCTTTTTTCATTTTTTTATTATCTTATCGTCTTCTTTCTCCCTCTCCATAATTTACTCTTCTCCTCTTTTGCTCAATTGTGTGGAAGGAAGAAGGAGAGGGATAACGAAGACTGTGAAAGGTCAGAATGGGTCATTGAAGGGTGACGGAGAAGGATAGAGAGGGGGAGATGAGGAGAAGAGAGGGGAAGGGGGGGGGGAGGTGGCGATGTGTCAAGAGTGTAAAAGGGGAACAGGAAGGGAACACATGTATCGCCCTTCCCCTTTTCTCTTCCCTCTCCTCTCCTTCCACTACCATGTCCTTTCCTCTCCTTTTGCCTCTCCCCCTCCTCCCCCTCTCCCCTCCCCTCCCCTCCTCCCCCTTTCCCTTCCCCTCCTATCTCCCCTCTTTTCCTTCGCCCCCCCCCATCTCCCCCTCTTCCCTCTTCCTCTCCTCCCTCCCCCATCTCCCTATTCCCCTCCTTCCCCCTCTCCCCTCCCCTCCTCCCCCTTTCCCTTCCCCTCCTATCTCCCCTCTTTTCCTTCGCCTCCCACCATCTCCCCCTCTTCCCTCTTCCTCTCCTCCCTCCCCCATCTCCCTATTTCCCTCCTTCCCCCTCTCCCCTCCCCTCCCCCCCCCCCCATCCCGCCCAGCTTGGTGCCGTAAACGCTCTGTAAAGTGACTCTGTATACTTTAAGTAATTAGGAAGTATGGCACTTACGCCCTCGCACACTTTTGGGACGCGTTTCACTTCAGAGTGCCAGACCTCTCTCCTCCCCCTCATTCTCCCCTTTCTTCGTTCCCTTTTCTCGCCTACCCCGGGTACCCCCTCTACCCCCCCTGCCCTGCCCTGCCCTGCCCGTAACTCTCAGTCTCTCTCTCTCTTTCTCTTTTTTTTTCTCTCTCTCTCTGTGTGTCTCCCTCTCTCCCTCCCTCCCTCCCTCTCTCTCTCTCTCTCTCTCTCTCTCTCTCTCTCTCTCTCTCTCTCTCTCTCTCTCTCTCTCTCTCTCTCTCTCTCTCTCTCTCTCTCTCTCTCTCTCTCTCTCTCTCTCTCTCTCTCTCTGTCTCTCTCTCTCTCTCTCTCTTTCCCTCGTCTTCTTTAGCTCTCAGTCGGGGCCCCTGCATGAGGTATATTGTGTCTGTGTCTCCTAAACACTGTTTGTTGAAGAAACCCGCAATTGAATGCCTCCGACTACAAAGTATAGTAATAATAAAGTTTAGAGTAGCAATTTGATAGCGGCTACCTGGCCGGTGCCGCCTTCCCAGTGAGCATCATGCCCCGGTCGAGGGTCGCTCCGAGCAGCGGGCGCCTCTCAGGAGCGGCGCTGAGCGAAAGCAAGTGGCGAGCGAGCGAAGGCCAGGCACGTTGGCCCGTAACAAGATGGGAGGTCTGGCCTCAGCTGTCACAGTGGCTGGGATAAATCTCAACTCGGCGCTCGCCTTCTCTGAACCCACGTTTATTTTCTCTAATTAATCGCGTCGCTCTTTATGAGGAGTCGGGGATGATGGGTCTCCGTGTGTATGGGGGGGTAGGGGGGTGGTTGGAGGGGGGGAAGGAGGGGGGTGTATGAGGGGGGGGGGAAAGGGGACGAGGAGGACGAATAGAGAGAGAGAGAGAGGTAGGCCTTCGTTAAGAAAATGGCACTGTGCGGACGGTGTAATCGAATCTTCTTCTTCTTCTTCTCTCTCTCTGTCTTCCCCCTCCTGCGGCGGATTTCTTCGCTGCAACGATATAGCCCTGTTCGAACACCGCTTTAGGAAGAGATACTGCGTTTGTTATTGACTAGCTCATAGTGAAGATAAATTTGCGAGATTTACTTACTTTACAAGTCGCACGGTAATACATATTTTTTTCCAATTTTGGCTGAAACCCTCGCAAAATAAGTCTGTTTTCAGAATTTGTGTGTGAGGGACTTTTCAGCTGTTCAACATGTTGATCTTGTCTCAAAAGGGAATCTCTTAACCTTTATTCAGTTGATTACGAGAGTCCGCAAATACACGAGACAATTAACTACGCTTACGATGGCATTACCCCCCCCTAACCCACAACCCCCAACCCCCAACCCCCAACCCCCCAACCTTTGCCCACCAAGCCCCCCCAACTCCCAACCTCTGCCGCCCCCCCCCCCCACCTCTGTCTCGCCCCCCCCCCCCGTCCGCTTCACAAGACGGTGCCAGACAAATGCCAAACGACTCTCTTTTCGGAATTAATTAGCGGGAATTTAGCATGACGGACCTATTTCACACGCAGTTTTTGCGGGCGCGAGTGACTCCGGGCGCGAGATGACAGCGGCAAATGGAGGCTTGGGGGCGTCTCTGCTGAGTTTTTTTTGTGTGTGTGTGTGTGTGTGTGTGTATGT
>BOPN01000903.1:257500-260000 GCA_017312705.2 Penaeus japonicus | reverse complement strand
TTTTTCTTCATATTTTGCTAAATCTGTTCATTTCGCATGTGTGTCTTTGCTTAAGTTTCTGATCTTTTAGATAATTTTGTTCGAATTAAATGCTTTTTTCCCCCTTGTGTAGATTCATTAAATACTACACTCAAAACATGTGGTAATATATAGCAGATGAGAGATTATATCACGAACAACTTAAATGTTTTATCCTATTTTTTCGATCAATTTAGATAATGCACTTAACACTCACACCAAATACAGGAAGTTCTATTAATTAAATATGCAGATTCATTTCCATTTGAAACGTATTACCGACTAATAAATGCGCAAGTGCAGATGCAATCATAAAAGTGCATATTGCTTTGGTGTGAATACACTTCGGATCATTAGTATGGGAAACGTGCATTTTCACACACTCCAAAAATAGACATAAAAATGTATCTTTTTAAAATCATTTAGAGACATATAACAAGTAGTTGATATTGTAAGGATGTGCACACGTAAAAGAGTGCACACATCTACTCACGTACATGGAAACACGCTCACTCACACACAGGGAGGTATGTTATTCACACTCATATTGACACTTTAACACACACTATAGTAATTCTTGGCATACACATATATAAACGGATAAATACACACGCTCACAAACAAAATATAGTAAAATATATGAATAGATAAATAATAGATTAAAAATGTACCAATAAATACAAACTCTACAATGGAAAAGAATGCATACCATGACACGCTTCTTAATTTCATCACAAGAGGCATTTTGTTTTTTCTTATCGTTTTCTTTTTTCATATAGAAAACGGGCCATTCTCTCACTATCAGCGCCATCTGTGTTCGGTAAGCGCGTATTCACCTAAATTTGTTTAGCCCGAAATCTAAATGGTACGAGAAATATCAAGGGTTGCGGGAATGGATTCCAAAATTAATTAAACTTTACCATCTGTGGCTCATCTTGCTAGATATATGGCCTGATGAGAGTACCATTAACAAGATCTAAATGTTTATTATGAAGAGGATGTGGGATTTAGAGACATAAAAAAACAAATTCTGAAGAGTTGGTCTCTTTTTTGTTCATCAGTCTTTGGTCATAATTCTAAACTGCATTTGTCGTTGATTTAGATCATTAAAGATATCTCTAATTCAAAACATTCAAAAGAGGTAATTTATAGCTGTATCAACTCTAATAAAACCCAAAATCATTTGTCCTTCTCCCTCCCGCCGTCAACAGCTGCTCTGGCTGTCAATACGAACACAAAGGTTTTTTTTCCAGTTTTTCTCAATTATTTTACTTCCCGTGGGATTTTTAACAATGCCAGTTCCATCAATAAAAACTCAGCTATAGATTAAATCACAGATAATGAAGGTCGAAAAAATCCTGTGTGAATTTTCATAAGTAACAAGAAGTTTATGTGTTCGAAACCCATGTCGCGCCACGAATACGCTTATGCCCCGCGTGGTATGGAATTAACTTGATAAGCGGCAGTACAAGCTACACATCGGATGAGGAAGAGTTGCTTATAATTATTCCCGATTTTATATAACGATCATATATATATATATGTGTGTGTATCAAATGTGTGTGTATGTATATATATGTATATATATGTATATATATATATATATATATATAAAGTGACATCTACTAGCGACAGGAAAACAAACATTCAGTGATAATCTGAGAATTCCGTCCCTCATAATCCTATTCACACAAGCCATGAACTCTCTCTGTTGGTGAGGCAGCAAAGTGTGCCTCTAGAATGCTGCAATGATGATATCACATATAGATTCAAATAACAATAGATATGCGAGACATGATTGTATATAAAAAAGGGTTACATTAGCAATCGGTAGATTATGCTGAATCACGATATAAAGTCTATGTGATATAAGATATACCTTTTCCCCTCCCTCCCATCTCCCCCTCTCGCTCCTCCCTTCTCCTTGCCCCAGTCCCCTTCTTACTCCCCCCCCCCCTTCCCCCAACCGTTTACCTGACTAGATTCACTCCTGCGAGACAGCTCAGGTTACATGAGGGATCCCTCTGAAGAATAAGGAGGAGGGTAGGAGGAGGATGAAGATAATCAAGACAAAGTCCAAGGCGAGAAAAAAAATGATAGTGGGAGACAATTTTTGGTTTGGTATAGTCGTAGGAAGAGACATTTTAAGTCTCCTTCCTCGAAGACTAATTCTACTGTTATTATATCGTTGGACTCACCTTTAAGTATAAACCAGAACTATAGTATAAAGTGCAAAGACTCTTAATAGGCCTACTGCAATACACACAGATCCGACACGAGCTTCCTACGTAATGGGTTGTTTGTTACGGCGCGTATGGTCGTTTGCTTTCTCCTTCCATGTTTGTAGGTTGATGCTATTCTTGCATTGGATGGCGGATTAACACTCATCTAACTGAGCATAGTTAACTGATAGGGAAAAGTAATTCTTTAAAGAAATATAAGTGTTATTAGAGGAGTATGCTGCTCTGCTTCCATTATGATA
>BOPN01000903.1:205000-217500 GCA_017312705.2 Penaeus japonicus | reverse complement strand
CGGGTTGTCGATCAAGACTTTTGTTCGTGTGTTCCGCTTGCGTTAAGAGATGAAGTTCTCTTTGCGCAAGAGGTTTTCTAGAAGTTTCCAAAGGTTATATGCTTTTTATCATTTATTTTCGATCGTAGGTTATTGTTATCATTATTGCCATTAGGTGGTGCTGATGGTTATGATATGTTGCTACTGCTGATGATGATGACAATGATATTGATGAAGACAAATATGATTATATCAAGAAATTATAAAAGAGACAGAGAGAGAGAGAAAGAGAAAGAGAGAGAGAGAGAGAGAGAGATAAAGAAAAAGAGAAAGAGAGAGAGAAAGAAAAAGAAAGAGAGAAAGAGAAAGAGAGAGAGAAAAAGAGAAAGAGAGAGAGAGAAAGAAAGAGCAAGCGAGCTAGAGAGAGAGAAAGAGAAAGAGAGAGAAAGAGAACATTTTAACGCACAGTATAGTGACACATCATGACCCGCCGTGTGATGAGGCTGCTTCACACAAACGTGACTGAGGTGGATGGATAGGTGGATAGATGGATGGACAGATGAGATTCTGAGCGAGCGAGATGAACAGACTTTGGACACTGATGAATAGATTAAGCAACGGAAATAGATGTTGCAGAAGAGATAGACAGCAATAATGATAGAGCCAGTGTGACAGTAGATGGATAATGATGACGGTAATGGGGAAGGTAATTATAATATTGGCAATGATTGCAATAATGGTCTTAATGAGAATAATAATAAGGATAATAAAAATAATGGTTATGGTGATATGACAGTAATAGTAATATTAGAAATATTGAGAGCAATAATGATAACTTTAAAATGATTTGAATAATGAAGAAAATAATAATACTAATGATAATAATTATAATAATGATAATAACAGTAATGATGATAGTTATAATAACAAAGATGATCTAGATAATGATAATGATAATAGCGACAATAACAATGATGATAATACTAATAATAACGATAACATATAATCATCAATATGATAAAGATAACAATAATAAAAACAAAACAATTAAAAACCAAAAACAACACCAACACATCAACAAAACAACAACAACAACAACAACAAAAATCCTACAAAAGCGCAGCAGCGCAAATAACGAAACAAAACGACCATAATCCCTTTGCGAAAAAAAACAAAAAACAGAAGAGCATCGTTGCCTTTGTTGAGGGATCGCCAGAGTCTTAGTCACGCTTTGATGCCACGTGCGGGCGAAGGAGGGTCAAATTGGGCATTAAGGGGAAAGGGTAAACGGGAGGGAGGAAGGAAGGAGTGGATGATGATGGAGGGATTGGGAGGGGAGGGTGGGAAGGGAGGAGGGGAGGGTGGGTGGGAGGAGGGGAGGGGAGGGGGGGATGGGGGAGGGTGGGAGGAGGGGAGGGAAGGGAGGAAGGAGGGGAGGAGGGGAGGGTGGGAGGGGGTGATGATGGAGGGAATGGGAGGGGAGGGAGGGTGGGTAGGGAGGAGGGAAAAGGAGGGGAGGGAGGAAGGAGGGGATGGTGGGAAAGGGAGGGGAGGGAGGGAAGGGAGGAAGGAGGGGAGGGTGGGAGGAGGGAGGGAAATGGGTGAGGAGGAGGGGAAGGAGGAGGGATGGGGTAATGAAGGAGGGAAAATGAAGGGAAGGAGTGGATGATGATGGAGGGAAAAGGAGGGGAGGAAGGAAGGAGGGGCTGAGTTAGGGATGGATACGCAAACCTTGCCCCACATCCCCCTCCTCCCTCCCCTCTCCCACCCTCACCACTCCCCTTCACGCCCGCCCTTCCCTACCTTCCCCCAACCCTTCAAGAGGCAGGATCACCGTTTAAGAGTGAGACATATTACGAAGGGGAGTGTGGAGTGGCTTCATGGAGCGTCCACCCTGCACCACCACTCCCTCCACCCTTCCATCCTCCCACACCCCCTCTTTCCATCCATCCATCTATCCATACTCCTCCCCTAGCTTTCCCTCTATCCTACCCCTTCCTTTCCCTCCATCCTCCCCCTCCCTATTCCTCCCTTTCCTTCCATCCTCACCCCCCTCTTTCCCTCCCTCCTCCCTCACCCTCCATCCTCCCTCCCCGTCCCTTACCTTCCCTCCTCCCTCACCCTCCCTCCTCCTTCCCTCCTCCCTCACCCTCCCTTTCCCTCCCTCCTCCTTCACCCTCCCTCCTCCTTCCCTCCTCCCTTACCCTCCCTCCTCCCTCCATCAGATTGCTTTTTATTAGCTCCGCCGTGTATAGGGGATTGACAGAACACTTAATGTAAATGCGCGGTATTATTGCATCAAGTGGGAGGGGAGGGGAGGGAGGGAGGGAGGGAGGGGTTATATGGAGAAGCAGGGAGGGAGGAAGGGAGGTGATATGGGGAAGGAGGGGAGGGAGAGAGGTGATATGGGGAAGGAGGAAGGGAGGACGGGAGGTGATAATGGGAAGGAGTGAGGGAGGGAGGGAAGGAAGGAAGGATCTATGGGGAGGGAGGGAAAGAAGAAGAGGTATATGAGGAGGGAGGGAGAAAATGGGGGAGGAAAGGGGCGGGAAGAGTAAGGTGATATGGAGAGGGAGGGAAGGAGGAGGGCGAAAAGAGTATATGGATGGAGAGAATATGGGGATTGAGGAAAGGAGGGAAGTGGGGAATGGAGAGGGAGGGAAGGATGGAAGGAGGAAGTATGAAGGCGGAAGAAGGGAGGGGGAAGAGGGATGAAAAGAGTGATAATATGGAGAAGGAAGGGAAAGGGTGGGATATAGAAGGGGTATGGTGGTGTCTGGGGAGGGGGGGGGGTATAGAGAAGGAGGGATAGAGATTAGTGTATGAGGGAGAAGGTATAAGGCTTTGGAGGAGGGAGACAAGTGGATGGAGGGAGAGGGAGTGGGAAAGGGGATGGAGGGAATCGGTGAGGGAGGGGGACGAGCAGGGGGAAGGAGAAACATGGATACTGTATATGTATATATATATATATATATATATATATATATATATATATATATATATATATATATATATATATATGTGTGTGTGTGTGTGTGTGTGTGTGTGTGTGTGTGTGTGTGTGTGTGTGTGTGTGTGTGTGTGTGTGTGTGTGTGTGTGTGTGTGTGTGTGTGTGTGTGTGTGTGTGTGTGTGTGTGTGTGTGTGTGTGTGTGTGTGTGTGTGCGTGTGTGTGTGTCTGTGTCTGTGTGTCTGTGTGTGTGTGTCTGTGAGTGTGTGTGATTGTTTATATGTGTGTGTGAGTATATATGTCTGTCAATCTGTGTGTGTGTGTATGTGTGTGTGTGTGTTTGTTTATATGTTTGTATGTGTGTTTATGTGTCTGTGAGTATGTCTGTCTGTCTATCTGAGTGTGTCTCCCAGAGAGAGAAAGAGAGAGCGTGTGTATGCATATGAGTGTGTTGAAAAAGCTAGCGTGAGGTTCCCAGTTAACATTTTGACAACATGATGAGGGGAGGAAGGGAAGGGAGACGCGACTGAATTATATCACTCCTGATACTCAATTCCTTTTCTCCTCGTTTTTCCATCCCTCCTTCTCTCCCTCTTTCTCTCAGTTTTCTGTCGTTCTTTTGCTCGTTTCTCTCTCGCTCTCTTTCTCGTTTTTTTTCTCCCTCTTTCTCTCATTTATCTCTCCCTCTTTTTCTCACTTCTCTCTTCCTCTTTCATTCTTTCCTCTCTCGCTCATTTGCTCACTTCTCTCTCCCTCTTTCTTTCATTTCTCTCTCTCTCTCTTTCTCTCATTTCTCTCACGCTATTTCTCTTATTTCTCTCTCCCTTTTTTCTCATTTTCTCTCCCTTTTTTCTCACTTCTCTCTCCATCTTTCTCTCAATTCCAACTAAAATTCCACTTTATTTCTAATTTTTCATTCCTTCTTTCTCTCATTTCTCTTTCTCTCTTTCTTTCATTTCTCTCTCACTCTTTCTCATCACCTATTCTGCCTTCTTCCTTCCCCTTCCCTGCTTTCCTTTTCATTTTTACCTCTCTCCTCCTTCACCCTCCTCCTCCATCTCCTTTCTCATTCTCTAATTTTTCTTTCGTCTCTCCTCTTTCCTTTTTTCTTTACTCTTTTTCCACCCTCTTCTCCAGTTTCCCCCTAATTCCTAATTTTACCAATTACCTCTTTCCTCAACTATTCCCTCTTTCCACAATCATTCTCCTTTTTCTCATTTATTCCGTCTTTCTTGAATTATTCCCTCTTTCCTCTATTACGCCCCCTTTTTTTTCCTCAATTATTCCTACTTTCCTCAAATACTTCCCTCTTTTCTCAACTATTCCCTCTTCCCTCAATTTCTTCCCCTCTTCCCTCAAGTCCTTCCCCTCTTCCCTCAATTATTCCCTCTTCCCTCAATCACCTCTTTCCTTAATTCCTTCCCTTCTTCCCTCAATTATTCCCTGTTTCCTCAATTCCCTCCTTCCTTAAATCCGTCCTCTCTTCCCTCAATCATTCCCTCTCTCCATAATCCCCTCCTTCCTTAATTCCACCCTCTCTTTCCTTAATTTCTTCCCTCTTCCCTCAATTATTCCCTCTTTCCTCAATCCCCTCTTTCCTCAATTCCTTCCCTCTCTTTCCTCATTTCCTTCCCTCTTCCCTCAATTATTCCCTCTGTCCTCAATCCCCTCTTTCCTCAATCCCCTCTTCCCTCAATTATTCCCTCTTTCCTCAAATTCCTTCCCCTCTTCCCTCAATTATTCCCTCTTTCCTCAATCCCCTCTTTCCTCAATTCCTTCCCCTCTTCCCTCAATTATTCCCTCTTCCCTCAATCCCCTCCTCCCTTAATTCCGTCTTCTCTTTCCTCAATCCCCTCTTTCTTCAATTCCTTCCCCTCTTCCCTCAATTATTCCCTCTTTCCTCAATTCCCTCTTTCTTCAATTCCTTCCCTCTCTTTCTTCATTTCCTTCCCTCTTCCCTCAATTATTCCCTCAATTCCTTCCCCTCTTCCCTCAATTATTCCCTCAATTCCTTCCCCTCTTCCCTCAATTATTCCCTCTTTCCTCAATCCCCTCTTTCCTCAATTCCTTCCCTCTCTTTCCTCATTTCCTTCCCCTCTTCTCTCAATTATTCCTTCTTTCCTCAATCCCCTCTTCCTTAATTCCGTCCCCTCTTCCCTCAATTATTCCCTCTTTCCTCAATCCCCTCTTTCCTCAATTCCTTCCCCTCTTCCCTCAATTATTCCCTCAATTCCTTCCCCTCTTCCCTCAATTCCTTTCCCTCTTCCCTCAATCCCCTCTCCCTTAATTCCGTCTTCTCTTTCCTCAATCCCCTCTTTCTTCAATTTCTTCCCCTCATTCCCCTCTTCCTTTCATGCGTATCACCGGATGTCAAGGAACGTGACGAGACACTGTTATTGTTTACTTTGTTCTCCGGGAGGGGGGAGGGGGAAGGGGGAAGGGGGTAGGGGAAGGTGGGGGCGGGGGAGGGGGGGAGGAATAGGCTTACGCGCTGTAATTGTTTGCGAAGATGTTGTTTTTATGTTGATTTTTATTTGTTTTTATTTGTATGTTTACTTGTTTAGTGTTTGTTTTTGTTCTGGAGGGGGTGGGGGGGAGGGAAGAGGGTTGGGATGGGGAGGTGGAGGGAGGGGAGAGAAATAGGCCTATGCGCTGTAAATGTTTGTGAAATTGTCTTTATTTTTAATCTATCTTTCTATTTTTTTCGATTTCATTTTTATCTATTTGTTTATTATCTTTTGTTTCCTAAGCTGTTCATCTGTTCTTTATTTGTTTGTTTGGTTAATCACGCATCGCTTGACATCCGTTGTATTATAATGCATTTCTTGTTTATTGATTCCCTTATCATTTCACTCTCTTTCATACACTTTCATTCATTATCGTCCTTACTCTTCTTTCGTCTTGTATTTTTAATGTATTTGTTTCATTACACATCGTTTGACATCGTTTGTGTAATTGATGTGCGTTTTAATTATTGACTTCTTTTCCTCTTTGACTTATTTGTTCTTTTGACATCGATTGATATCTATTTTATAATGATGAAATGTGATCTGTCGAAATGATAAAGAAATTGGTAATTTTTATTTTATTTAAGAAGGATTATGCATATAAAGACTTATCATTGTTATTGTTATCATTATCATCATGATCACCATCAGCTTTATTACCATCATTACCACCGTCATCATTATATCCTTCATTATTACCATCATCACCATCATCATTATCACAATTATCATGATCGTCATCACCATCATCGTCATCATAACCACAATAATCATAACTCATCATCACTATCATCACGATCCCCATAATCATCATCACCATCAAAATAACAATCTCCATCACCATCATCATCACTATCAAAATAATCATCACCATCTTCATTACCATCAACTACTACTCACAACACGTTCATTATACTTTACACCATACACTAATAAGCCTCAGATTATAAGCTAAAAAAAAGAAAAAAAAAAGAAAAAAAGTAAAGAAGTAAAAGTAAAAGAAAAAAAAGAAAAAAAGTAAAAAAATAAAACAAAAATAATAATTGATAGACATTACGTTTACTTTAGGAGGTCAAATTACAGAGATTAAAAAAAGAAAAAAGAAAAAAAGAAAAAAAATAATAAATCAGGAAATAATAACAGCATTGGCAATTACCCTCCCCTCCCCTCTACCCCTCCCTCCTCCTTCCTCCTCCCTCCTCCTCCTTCCCCCTCCTTTTTATGCATTAAAAGAGAGAGACGAGGGAAAATCTAGGCTATAATCTTTTTTCGAAAAAAGCAAACATTTTCTCACTGTAACTTTTCGAAATTAAGATCTCCATAATTAACTGTAAAAGTCAATGTGTTAATTAAAACTCAGGGAGATTTCATTACGCCTGGGGAGCCTGTAGCGAATTATTTAATTAACAAAGGAAGGGGCGGGAAGAGAGGGGAGGGGAGGGGATGGGAGGAGAGGGGAGGGGATGGGAGGAGATGGGAGGAGGAGAGGGGATGGGGGGGAGCTGTGGGGAGGGCTTGGGGGAGAGGAGGGGAGGGGAGAGGAAGGGAGGAGGAGGGGAGAGGAGGGAGCTGGGGGGGGGGGGGGCTTGGGGGAGAGGAGGGAAGGGGAGGGGATGGGAGAGGAGGAGAGGGGAGGGAGCTTGGGGGGGGGGGGCTTGGGGGAGAGGAGGGGAGGGGATGGGAGGAGGAGGGGTGGAGAGGGGATGGGAGGGAGCTGGGGGGGAGAGGAGAGGAAGGGAGGAGATGGGAGGAGAGAGGGGATGGGAGGCGATGGGAGGGAGCTGGGGGGGCTTGGGGGAGAGGATGGGAGGGGAGGAGAGAGGAGGAGGGGAGGGAGCTGGTGAAGGGCTTAGGGGAGAGGAGAGGATGGGAGGGGATGGGAGGGGGGAGGAGGAGAGGGGGCGGGAGGGGAGAGGAGGGAGCAGGAGAGAAGGGAGGAGATGGGAGGAGAGAGAGGAAGTAGCGGGAGAGAAGGGAGGGTATGGGAGGAGAGAGAGGAGGGAGCGGGAAGAGAGGGGACGGGAAGGGATGGGATCGGAGGGAGCGGGAGAGGAGAGAGGGAGGGAAGAAAAGGAGACGGGGGCAGGGGGTGAGGGGAAGAGAAGAGGGGGGGGCAGGGGGAGAGGGGAAGAGAAGAGGGGGGGCAGGGGGAGAGGGGAAGAGAAGAGGGGGGCAGGGGGAGAGGGGAAGAGAAGAGGGGGGGGCAGGGGGAGAGGGGAAGAGAAGAGGGGGGCAGGGGGAGAGGGGAAGAGAAGAGGGGGGGGCAGGGGGAGAGGGGAAGAGAAGAGGGGGGGAAGGGGGAGAGGGGAAGAGAAGAGGGGGGCAGGGGGAGAGGGGAAGAGAAGAGGGGGGCAGGGGGAGAAGGGAAGAGAAGAGGGGGAGGCAGGGGGAGAGGGGAAGAGAAGAGGGGGGAGGGGGAGAGGGGAAGAGAAGAGGGGGGAGGGGGAGAAGAAGGGTGTCTCGGCGCTTGGGTACTGGCTTGGGGGGGGGGGGGGGGGTATTTGCCTTTCGCTTGTCTGTGACTTTCATTTACATTGTTTATCATTTATTCCTATTCTTTATTTATCAAAAGTTATCAAGAGAGAGAGCAAAAGAGAGAGAGAGAGAGAGAGAGAGAGAGAGAGAGAGAGAGAGAGAGAGAGAGAGAGAGAGAGAGAGAGAGAAAGAGAAAATAGAAACCCAGTTAATACTGTGTAAATGCTAAGGCTCATATTAAGAAATAAAAAAGAAAAAAAAGAAAACAAAAGTCACAGACTCATTAGTACCCAGTTGCTAAAAGAAAAAAAGAAGAAAAAAAAAAATGCTATAGGAAAATCATATATTTATCATAAAAGTAAAAGATAAACACTTGCTCTCTTATCTCCATATATATTTTTTTTCCAATTCTTTTCGTTCACTTAAGAGGGATCATTGTAACTCCATTTTTTTTTAGTTCCATCATCCATCTGACACGATAAGTGACACCGCTGACTCCTCTGTGTCATGCCTCTCCCGGGTGTCACGTGTCAAGTGGAGAGTAAAGCTAGATCAGATATCAAATCACTTCATTAATTTATGATGAAATGATGGTGAGTATTGTGCGGTGGAAGTTATGGTGATGTGATGGTGATTATTGTGCGGTGGGATTTATGGTGAAATGATGGTGGTGAGTATTGTGCGGTGGGATGTATGGTGAAATTATGGTGAGTATTGTGTGATATGATTTATGGTGATGTGATGGTGAATATTGTATTGTGGAAATTTTGGTGGTGTAATGGTTGATATTGTGTGATGGAAGTTATCGGAATTTATGGTGAAATGATGGTGACTATTGTTGTAATGGAAATTATGGTGATGTGATGGTGAGTATTGTGTGATGGGAGTTATGGTGATATGATGGTGAGAAAGAAGAAACGAGAACTTACAAAACACAGGATAAACGCGAAGAAAACGAGATAAGCAAGAATCGCAATATACACGCAAAAAATAAAGTATATAAATAAACTAATAAATAAAAACAAAAAGATATACAAATAACAATAACAATAGCATCAGTCATCGAAATAAGATAAATAATACGACGCATAGACAAGTACGCTCTATTATAATAAAATCCCTATTCTCTGACGCTAAATTTTCCCGCCAATTGACACGGGGTTTGCGCGCCATTTTTTTTTATTTTTTCTAAAACCCTAAAGATTTGATACATCCTGTCCATAATCTTTGTTCCCAAATTAATTCGTTTCGCGGCACAGAAAAAAAATCACTCTGTTTCGCGGAGAATTTAAGAATTCATGATTGTTGTGGCATTAGAGAGAGCATGGGTATAATTTTTTATACGAAGGGTCCCTCGGGAAGACATTTTGGTACTTTGACATTTTGCTATTTTGATTCTTATTTTTCTTTTTTCTGTTTCTCTTTTTGTTGCTCGAGTTTCTCATTTTCTCCGTGTCTCTCATTCACTATTTCCTCCTTCTCCTCCCTCTTTTTCTCTTCTCCTCCTTCATCCCTCTCTCCTTTTCCCCCCTCCTACCCTCTGTCTCTCCTTCCTTTCTCCTTCCCTTCTTTCTTCCTCCCTCCACCCCTCCATTCCACCGCCTCCCCCACCACCCCTCTCCATCCCCCCTCCCTCTCGCCCCCTCCTCCTCCCCCATCCCCCTCTCTTTCAACAATTGATTATACTATCATCCTCGTATTTATAACTCCCACGGGCTCCGCTGCAGTCATGCTATAAGCTCACCTCAGGGCTGCAATGTATCTCAATTTTCTCTTTTCGCATAATTGCAACGGTTATTCGTGGGTAAGTGTTTATCGATCACGCTTCGCCATTGAGCAAGTGTGTTATTGCCCTGTGTGTCTGTGGGAGACGGAAGCTTATCGTAGTGTTGCAGGAAGAAGGAAATCTGATTTGTTGTGACGGGGAGACAAAAGGGTGATATAGATAATGATTATGATAAGGATTATGATGATGAGGATGATGATAAGGATGTGATGATGATGATGATGATGATGAGGAGGAGGATGTGATGATGATGATGATGATGATGATGATGAGGAGGAGGAGGAGGAGGAAGATGTGATGATGATGATGATGATGAGGAGGAGGAGGAGGAGGAAGATGTGATGATGATGATGATGAGGAGGAGGAGGATGGTGATGATGATGATGATGAGGAGGAGGATGTGATGATGATGTGATGATGATGATGATGATAATGATGATGATGATGATATCAGCGATATTGGCATTAATTGCACTGCTGGTGATAAAAGTATAATGACATTGATAATATTGATATCAAATCCTGATCATGAATCTGAAAATGATCATTATTTTTATCACGATAAGGATGATCATAAAAAGAATGAGAATGATACTAATAACGATAACAATGATACCAATAATGATGACAATACGAATCATGATAAAAGATAGATTGGACGAAATCGAATTATTTGAGAGAATATACAAGTGATATCATTAATGAAATGGAAGGAAAATATTATTCGGAAAAAAGGAAGCAGTGCTTGAGGAAAATATCAATTGCACACGACTCACGCAAAAGCATTCAAGCAAAGGCAACCTCTTTCGTTGGCAGGAAGAAGAAGGAGGAGGAGGAGAAGAAGGAGGAGGAGGAGGAGGAGGAGAGAAAGAAGAAAAAAGAAGCAAAAGGAGAGAAAGGAGGAGGAGGATAAGAAGAAAAAGGAGGAGGAGGAAAAGAAGAAAAAGAAGAAGCAAAAAGAGAGGAAGGAGGAGGAGGATAAGAAGAAAAAGAGGAGGAGGAGGAAAATGAAGGAGAGAAAGAAAGAAGTTAAAGGAGAGAAAGGACGAGAAGAAGAAGAAGAAGAAGGAGAAGCAGAAGAAGAAGAAAAAAAAAGAAGGAAGAAGAAGAGAAAAAAAAGAAGCAAAAGGAGAGAAAGAAGGAGAAGAAGAAAACTAAGAAGAAAAAGCAGATGGAGAAGAAAAAAACAGAAGGAGAGAAAGGGGCAGAAGAAGAAGAAGAAAGAAAAAAATGAAGTAGAAGAAGAAGAAGAACGAGAAGAAGAAGAAGAACGAGAACAAGAAGAAGAAGAAGAGAGAGAGAGAGAGAGGAGGACGACAGCTCGGGGAGATGTAGCGCGGCCGCCTTTGCTTTCCCGATCATTGCCTCCGCATCCAATTAAAGCTTCGGCCTTTGGGACAGGAACGGGCGGCGTGTCTTCGGGCTGGCTTCGACGCACTCGCTCTTTCTCTCTCTCGATCTTTCTCTCACTATCTTGCTCTCTCGCTCTTGCTCTCGCTCTTGCTCTTGCTCTCTCTCTCTTTCTCTCACTATCGCTCTTGCTCTTGCTCTTGCTCTCTCTCTCGCTCTTTTTCTCTCGCTCTTGCTCACATTCTTGCTCTTGCTCTCTTGCTCTTTTGTTCTCTCGCTCTTGCTCTCTCTCTCTCTTCTCCTCCCCCTTTCTTACTCCCCTCACCCCCCTCTTTTCTCCTTCTTCCTCCCCCCCCCCTCACTCTCCCGTCTGCCTTTCTTTCTTTCTTCATCTATTTCTCTTTTTCCTTACTCCCCTCTCTCCCTATTTTTTTATCTCTCTCTTCTCCTTCTTCCTCCCCCTAACTCTCCTGTCTGCCTTTCTTTCTTTCTTCATCTTTTTCGCTTCCTCCTTACTCCCCTCTCTCCCTATTTTTTTTTTTCTACTCTCATCTCCCCTTTTTTTCCTCTCTTCCCCTCTTCTCATTCCCTTCCTCTTCGCCCCTCATCCAGCCCAATCCTCATCCTTGCTCTTCTCCCCCCTCCCCCCCCCCCCTCCCCTCCACCTAAACTAACCTAATTCCTTCCCCTCCTCCTCCTCCTCCCCCCCTCCCCCCTTCAATCCTCCCTTCCACCTCCTTCCCTCCTTCACCTCCTATTCTCTTCCCCTCCACCTCCTCCACTCTTCTCCCTTCTACCCACTCCCATCTCGCCCCCAACCCCCACCTCCCCTTCCCATCCACCTACCCACCCCCCATACCGACCCCCACAACCTCACACGTCCCCCCCCCCCCTCTCATTCTCTCTCTCTCTCTCTCTCTCCTCCTAGCCTCTCCTATCCTCTATACCCACCACCACCCCTCACCCCACCTCACCCCACCTCCCACACTACCCCCCAACCCAACCCACCCCACTTCCCCCCTTACCTTCCACCTCACCCCCTCACCCCCTACACCCCCCTCAGCCCCCTCTCACCCCCCACCTCCCCAACCCTCCTGCGAGACCGAGGACCGAGGCCCGACGGAGCGAAGGCAATGCAGATGAATGAGTCGCTCTTCTCGGGCCAACGACTCCGCAGATTGACTGAGTGAGGACGACCCCCGTAGGGAGAGAGGGAGAGAGAGAGAGAATGGGGAGTAAAGGAGGAGGTGGAAGGAAGGAGGAAGGAGGGATGGAGGGAGGAGGATGAGGATGGAGGGAGGGGGAGGAGGATAGGGGAGGGAGGGATGGAGGGATGGAGGGAGGAGGATGAGGGGGGAGGGAGGCGGAGGAGGAGGAATGAGGATGGGAGGAGGATGGGATGAGGATAGGGGAGGGAGGGAGGGATGAGGGAGGGATGAGGAGGGAGGAGGATG
>BOPN01000903.1:185000-187500 GCA_017312705.2 Penaeus japonicus | reverse complement strand
ATGTTCAAAGGAATTGTTCAGATGTTTTTTTTTTTTCTTCTTCTTCTTTTTTTTTTTTTTCTTCTTTTTTTCGATTTTTAAAAGTGTATGTATATATCTTCACTTTTACTCTTTTTTTTTCTCTCTACATTTTTTTTTTTTCTATTAGTTTTATTTGTTATCTATCTGCGTGATTATTTATGTACATGTTGTTTTCTGTTTGTTTATTCAAATTTCCTCTCTGTCTTCCTACGTGTTTATTTATTTATTCATTCATCTAATTCAATACTTACATATGTGTTTCTTTGTTTACTCTTTTAAATAAAAACATTGAAAAGATATTTCTTCTTATCAGTTTTCCAAAAGAGATACTATTATAATTCTTTTGGCAGTATATATGTTTAAGTAAATCAAAATTTTGAAAAAGAATCTAATGTATGTATAATCGGTCGTATAATTCTATGGAGTATATTATTTATATAATACTCTTAAAGTGAAAATATTTTGATAATGAAATTCCTAATATAGGTTATAGTTCCCACTGGAGACATAATAACAAATATAATACAAATTATAATGATGCATTTAATGATATCAATAAAGATAATGATAATAGTAATGATATTAATAATGATGATGATAATAGTAATGATAATGATGGTATTAATACTCATTACAATAATGATGATAATAATGATGATTATAGTATAATAATTATCATGATAGTATAAGAATGTTAAAACTAATAATAAAAGAATGATAATGATGATGTTGATAGATATAAGAATAAAAAAATAAAAAAACATGGATAAGAAGAGGAAAAAGGAAAACAAGAACGATGAAGTTGATTATGAAAACGACAGTGATAATGATAATCATGATGATAACAATAATAATACCGATATCAGTAATGATGATAATGAAAATAGCAATAATGATGGCGACAATAATAGCAATAGCAATAATATTGATAATAACGAGAATGATAATAATGATAATGATATTGACTATATTGATAATCATTATAACAATACTGATAACGATAATGATGAAAATAATAATGATTATGAAAATAATGACAATGATTGTGATAATGATAATGATAACAATAACAGTTATGATAATGACGAAATTTATAAGTAGGAGCAGCCTAGTAATAATAGCAAGGTAGTAACTGATGATAATTATAACAAAAAGGATGCTAATAATAACAATAAAGATAATTGGTAATTAAATTGACTTTTAACTGCAATAAGTGCAGTAGATGATTACAGCAACAAGTATTATAATATATATCACAATCGCCATCATATTTACGCCAAGCACTATTACAGACACTAGTGACGTCACTTACATCATCATTTGTAAAAAAAATAAAAAAAATAAAAAAATAATCTATGTATCTATCCCTTCAATCACTACAATTTCTCTCGTGTACCGGCAATACGCCCAGTGTCTGCCCTCACGACCTGTATATGGGGAGAAAGAAGATAAAACTAAGGTTAAAACGCCCATTTAAGCTTGTAAGGTATTAATTAACATACATTAGTGACCCGTATCACCTCCAACTGTGACATGGACGCGCGCAGTTTTGTGAATACACTCTAGGCGCGTCGAGGTGACAGGTCTGGCGATGCTCTTTTGTCTTCGGCGCAGAACCAGAAGGACTGGAGATAATCTGGCTCCTTGTGGCTCCTTCGCTTGTCCCTCGGGCCCTCTTGATGGAGGAGATAATGGCTGTTGGGGAAGGTGTTTTTTTTGTTGTTGTTGTTTTCTTCTTCTTTTTTTCTTCTTCTTTTTTCTTTTTCTTCTAATTCTTCTGATTCTTCTGATTCTTTTTCTTCTGTTTCTTCTGATTTTTCTTCTTCTGATTCTTCTTCTTCTGGTTCTTCTTCTTCTTCTTCTTCTGATTCTTCTTCTGGTTCTTCTTCTTTTCCTTCTCTTCCTGTCTTTACTCAATTCGCCCCGTCATCACATCCTTCTTCTTCTGTTCTACCTCCTTCAATTATCCCGTTCCCCCTCTGCCTCTCCCCTCTCATTTCCTCTCAATCATCCCCCTCCTTGCCCCCTCTGTTCCTTCTCTCCCTCTTCCTTCCTTCTTCTTTTTTTTCTATCTTCTACCTCTCCCCCTTCTCTTTCCCCCATACTGTACCCCCCATCCTCTTCCCCCTCATTCTCCTTCTCTTTCCCACTTCATTTTCCCCCTTCTCTTTTTTTAATCTTCTTTCCTTGTTATTTCCCCCTCATCCCCCCTCTTTCCTACCCCTTATTTTTCACCCCCATTCCCCTCCTCTTCTCCATCTCCATCTCCTTCATCTCCTTATCCTCCATCCACTCCCCCATCCCCTTCCCCCTCCTTTTGTAGTCCCTGTTATACTTCTTTCATTACTCCTTCCCCCCTCTTTCATCTCCTTCTTCATCACTCCTTCCTCTTCTTCTCCTCCATCCCTTCCCCCTCCCCCTCCGCCTTATCCCCTCCTTTTGTAGTCCTTTTCATACCCCTTTCATTACTCCTTCGCTC